>JAWMAG010000406.1:0-82500 GCA_037013455.1 Ceratitis rosa | reverse complement strand
TTCAGAACCTTAACATCATTCCTGAACATACAGGTAACTGCGTCCTTCAACTATCACTTCACAATCTTTATACCCTCTAGGGTTTGTTGGCCTGATTGTGGCACCTAGAAGCAAAAGGCAGTGAAATTTTTTCCAAAGACAAGCTAAAAACTCGGTACAGAAATATTTTGCCGGTCACACGATATTGGTTCAGAACTACGGCTTCCATTCCATTTTAGAAAAAACCTGAAATTTGGTGGGTGTGCTCTTGTATGACGTAAGCATCTAATAATAAAGGACGTTTCGCTTGCAAAGTACAAATTGCGATCCGCTTTTCATGGGAATGGGCCAGGGATCGATCTATTCGAAAGTACCGTGTTTATGGCTCGATTTATTTCGAAATAAAATAAAATAAACAACCAATAAAAACTTAACAGAAGCATTTTAAAATGCCATCCTGATGAAGCGCTTTACTGCCGCTGAAAAGATTTTCGGCCGAACAATTTTTCTTTTCACTTTCATCAGTTATCTTTACAAATCAAATAAAATTAATAGATGTGTTGAGGTGTGTTTTTTCAGAGACACATACAATACATAACAGTCATCCGGCTACACCCGCATTTCTCAGAATCAATTAAAATCAGCAGCGAAATGCTCAACGATTCCCATTGTAAGGGAAAGTTAGTAAGAAAACACTTTTAGTGAGTCCACAAATGCAGCAAATGAAATAAAATTAAGCTGTTAAATTAAGACTAAAAATTTAAAGTAACAAGTTTTTCAAATTAACTAATATTTATTTATGCTCTTTTAAGTTGTTACTTCCTTCGTGGCTACTAACGGTCTTATCTTAATGAGGTAGTTGACATCGGCGCCGGCAAAAGAGTTATTCGTGTTAAGCAACAAATGATGAAACAATAAAAAAGGGAATTAACTATGACAAGGAAATACCAAATGCTGGCTTGCCGCGGAGTTGAAGACCAGCATATTTCAAGTCTAAGAATTGCTTTACTTTCTCTCACGTACACAGTGTGCGTGCTTCCATAAATAGGTACTGATATATACATACATACATATGTCATATGTCTTAAAAAATGGGAAAAGTTGCTCTTTGCCATGTAAATTAATTAGAAGAAAGCAGCAGCTCAGAATTGAAGAATAACTTTTTCAAATACGAATATAATACGAAATTGGCCAGATCTGCTTAGAGGGTGTACAACATAATATAGTCTTCTAGAAAATATGCAAATAAACTTACAAGCGCAAAAATGCTACTAGTTAGCAAAAAAATACATTTATTTAAATTATTATTCCTACATAAATGCGAAAATTAATATTCCTTGCTTATCTAATCAATAATATTTAATGCTACTAATGAGTATGTGTCACAAATTTCCAGCTAAATTTACTTGCTGACTGCTTAATTTGTACTTTTTGTTTGTATCTTAGTACACTAAGAGGTCTTAAAAGTCTAAAAGTTAACTGAAGTTTTTAGCAAAATTGGAGATTCCTGAAAAAAATTCCAAAAACAGCTGCCCCTGAAGTTCAATCAGAGTTTGTACTGAAACTTACAACAACACCAAAGCCAAAGATTAGGTAGTGTGAAAATTTGCTTGCAAAAGTAGGTGGGGATATCTGGTGGTGACTCTCAGTATAATACGAGTGTCAAGGCAGTGTCCCAACCTCAGACCACTAGGCCGGCTTGATTGCCCTCACAAACAAACCTCTGGATACCGGCAAAGATAGCTTAGACCGCTAGACGGAGGCGAAATTATCACTCTCACGTTAAGGAAATACACTCGGAGGTCTTTTAACTAAACCCCTTGCCTCCTATGCCACTCTCTCCGCTCTAGTGTCTTCTCATTTTTAATGTATAAAATGAAGAATGAAATAAAATCAGAAACCTCAAACTTTCCATTTGCATTCATTGTAAATTCCACTAAAAAGTCATGTCAGAAATTGTGACAGGAAACTCTGTTTTGATTATTCATCGCCTCTTCTGCCTCGCATGCAAACTTTCTTCACCCGCGCCATACTGCGGACATCAATCAAAATGAGAAAAGACTTAGAAGACGAACTCCAGCGCAAAGTGTATGCCATAGAGAATATGAAAGTGTTGTCAAGCCGTAATGAAAGTGATGATAAGGATGTAGCAACGGTTTATGCTACCAACAGCAGACAGTCACACGCACACAGCAACAACATTCGCCCACATCAAAACAAGTCAACTGAACTAAAAGTATGAGCGCGTGCAATGATACAGCAAATTAACAGTAATTTTAAGAGTGCGTGCGGATGCGTCCGAGGAATGAATATCCATACGAGTATGTGGGTCAAGAAGCTCATAAAAACTAATTAATTTACATGCAATTAACACTTCCTCCCTGCTGGTGTGATCAAAAACTTCTTTATGTTCATTATAAAATATTTATTTATTTTGATTCACATAATTTGGCAGAACAACAACAATGGGGGATCAACAGAGGCGAGTGAGTCTAAAAGCGAATGCGTGAAGCGGAAGACAGTGAAATTTTCCAAATAAATTACTATGAAATTAAGATAGAGTTGAATACATAAATTAAAAGCGCGGTAGCACTGCAACAATAGCAACAAACACCATTAAGTGCTAGTGAAAATAAATAATCAAAATCTGTGTGGTTGGAAAACCACCAGAATCACATAAATCAAATAGCAAATAAAAAGAAAAGACTCAAGCTTACTCGCTGGCCCCGGCCGCTGTAGGAGAAACCCCAGCCAGAAGGAAGTGGTTGGCTGGTCCGCTGGCTGGCTGGCTTGCTCGTGGCTAGATAGAAATGGCAAATACTCGTACTTTCTTATTAGGCGTTCAAAAGCAATTGAGGTCAGTCAGCAGTGGCAGGCGATGGCGAGAGAATGTTGCCATAAAAATGGGAAACATCACAAGCCACTATACAACAAATATAAAAATACTTACAACAACACAAATACGGGCTGTGCCTCCAAAGCCACACGTTCTTTTAAACGAACGAATATCTCCTGCTTTACTAGGCATCCAACAACACGACCTCACGGCCACCAACGGACCAACATGAATTACGACTGTCAGCAGTAAAAACGAAAAGAAAAAAATAAATAAAAATAAAAATGCGGGAAAATAAAGCAAAAACAAACTGAAAAATATAAAGGCGAAATCAAAAGAAAATCAACTTGATGAAAAATCTTTCATGAAAGTGATCAGATAATGGCATTCAGGTAATTGTCCGACATTTGTGGCAAGTGAGAATTTTCTTTCTTTCGATTTTGTGTGTTGTTTTTTCTTCTTTATAGAAATCAGCGCGCTTTAAATTGACCGCAGCAGCAACTAAAGCACCACATTGTAGTGGTGAATGGTGACCGTTGCCGTTTCTTGGTGTTGCACCACTTTTGTCTAAGCAATGAATAATTGGCTTTACATCAACAACAAAGTGAAAGGGAATCAGTTGTTTTAACGTTTTTCGATTAAATTTTTTTTTACTGAAATATAATTGCTTCATAGAAACCAAATCTTAAATCAAGAGTGAAGAAAGCTCAAAGAATAAATAATTTGACTGAATTTGTAGAAAGCGTTGTAATTAGTTGTTTTTTTTTTTGTTTGATAGCAAGTGAAATGTAATTCTATTACTTATTTCCAGTTTCGAAGTATTTCTAAAAAGTTTTAAAATATCTGCTTCATCAGTAGCAACGATGCAAGCCAACCTTCCTGATCTCTCATTTCCAAATTAGTCCCAACACGTACTGCTGCCGTTGCCCTTAGCCCTTTTCTCATTCCCCAATACATAAAAGCATAGTGGACTATAATGAACTATAATTGAATAATATAAAGTTTTTAAAATCCTCTAAGGCAGGGTCTGAACCTCATTTAGAGATTTTATAGTGTACATATAAAAAGGAAGCCCTAGCACTGTCTCCGTTGAGTACTAGAAAACTTTTGTTTTGAGGAAATATAAGAACCTTAAGATTTATCCTTACCAAGACGGAGAGAAGGAAGATAAAACGAAATAAATGAATTTTACTTGGCAATAGGTTTTGACTGTGCTGCAGGAAAGGGACCAAAACTCAACTTAATTAGTATTATTTTACATTTAGATCGCGAGAACTTTACCCAATGCCTTGTTTATATGTCAATTTTAAAAATTGATAATTTGGAAGTTCATTGCCTCCCATAAGAATATACGCCGAAGAGCTCAACAAGAGCTTCAGTTTCCTTTTTCTCCATCTTCTAAGCACAATTCAGCTGGAATACCGTTATTCTTGATTACAGTTCTAAGCTATGAACCATTTTTTTAAAACCTCAAATAATAGCTGCTGATGTGATGAGCATGTCGTTGACATTTAATCCACTCGAACGCCATAGCTGAGCTGCCACCAATGCCGGCGAACACGAATATACATGCGGATTAACCTAAATTTCCTGTACCGCATTAGAAAGAAGAAGAAGAAGAGTGTCACATTATATTTATTATGTCATTGTGACGCTTTTGTGTTATTGAACTTTTTACTCAAAATGATATAACGACAATTTTTAATTTCTTTTTAAAGTACAATATTAAAATGCATATAAAAATTATAAAAATTAAGAAAATCTTAGTACTAAGGAAATTGGCTGTATTTCTAACTGCTGTCGTGTCCAATCAATTTAAAAAGCCAAGAAAAGGCCGCCTTCTGTTGAGCCTTGGGTGTTGATATTAAAAATGTGATGTTTTTGGTTTTATAAAATGCAAGATTATCATTTATTCAGCTTTACCCGCTTGGAAACTCCGAACTAAGCAACCTCTAATTTTAATTTCACAGCCGCACCTTTCATATTATGTAATGAAAAATGTAAACACAGCCAATTCAAATTGAATTATTGCTTCTAGCATTAAAATTTTGCTTTGCTTCGCCGAAGAGAACTTTAATCGTATTTAAATCGATTTTCCAAACATTTTTCCATTTCCTCTAGCAATAAGAAAGTTCTCAAGTTCTACTTAGATTTGGTTTATCTATAGTTTCTATCCATATATGTGCATACATATTGGTATACATACATACATAATAAATAGCAAGACGATTTCCCATAAAAACAGCAAAAAATCTAATTATCTATCCATTACATACACAGAAAACTATATACAATAACAATTAGATAAATATGTGTGTACACGTATGTGTGGTTGTTTTGGCATTGTCTATTGCAATTTAGCTGACCCAATTAATGTTCTAACGGCCGCATTTTGTTGATGATATGTGCATATATTTGCTGTTGTTGTTTATCATTATTATTATTGCATATCCCATGCCACACGGGGCAGATCAACATTAATACCGTAAATGTGTGTAGAATACTGGCGTTCACGTTTAATCTCTGACGGCTAGAGAATAATTAGATTTGAAATTCTATGCTAAATAATTAAATGTGGAAATGCGTTTACATTATTAAAACGATTAAAAAATACATAGACATAGGTGAAGAAAATTTTTTTGAAATAATAGTTGGGAAATGAGAAGAGAGAATATAAGAAGAAATATTTAGTCAATTAAAAATTCTAGGTCAGTTTGATGCAAAAAATCAAAGAAATTTCAGCAACTACTATTTCAAATAACGGTTACGTAACGGTTATTGAAGCTGTAAAATAATTGAAAATGTTAATTAATTGACTGGCATCATTGCTAAAAGGGGTAAAGCCACTATAGAGGCTGAAAAATAGACTCATTTTTAAAAATTTATTATAGAAATATGGGAAAAGGAATAGAATTTAATGTTTAGCCATTTCATTGAACATATATTGAAGTATAAAAAAATATTCCTTTAACATTATTTTGTTATAAATTGGCGGTGATTAAGTCCATTATTAAAACCATGTTGTTTTTAAAGGCGTCCACGGGAAGACCGATTTTTTTCTAAACGATGAGATCTAGAACAGAAAATCAAAAAGTTTTACGATTTGCAAACAATGGTCTTTAGAATTACGTATGGAATTATTTTTTAACAAATTTTTGTGAAAGCTTAATTTTTGACTAAAAAATATGCACTAAATTATTAAAACAAAAAGTTTACATTTAATCGAAAAACGGCTACGTACTTCCAAAAAAACATGTATTTGTGAAGTTAACATCAAAATTTCAGATAAATCGATGCAGTCAATTTAAAAAATGTGATTATTTTTTATTTTGTTCTAATTCAGTTTTATTATTAAATTACTTCACTCAACTCCTCAAGTTTGTTGCTTAAGTCTTTTACCTAATGTCGCGGGGCATTGTTCATTGTTACATCACAAACTCCCATAGAGCGTTATTATGACACTCAATATTTCTCTAATGACACATATTCAATGGCAATGTACATATCTATATAAACTTCGACTTTTCAGAATGTATCCAATCAGTTTACCGTTCGTTGGCTGGCCAAATGAAAATCGACCAAAAAGTTCTTACTCATCGAATCAAGTTGGAACAACTTAATTTATTGTTGATTGCAAACAATAACAATTTTTATTTGCCAACAACAACACCCACACCCACCAGGCACTCTCTTTCTTACCTAAAGCTGCGGCAAAAAAAAAAAAACGACACTGTTTGTCACGATATTTTCATGTTTTGCGTGTCTATAACGAATTAGCTGTATACTCGTATGTATGTATGTGTTAAGAGTACATTTTTGCTACCGAAGACTTCTTCATTACACTCGCATAAGAATTCTTCTTTAGGAAGTTTTAATAGAGACATTAATGATAGCGAAAAGTGGCAACGGAATAGAAGTCAACTCATCATTATAAATATTTTACACACAGGCATATGTATGTTGGAGTATGTGCATGTATGTATGTGTATGTATGTATGTTATGTTCATACAAAGCTTTCAAATGTTCATATGGTAAACTAATGCTTTAGAAAAGAGAAGGCAAAACCAATAAACCATAATTTTGGCAGCAACAACCAAGCTTAAACCCACGATTTGTAATAATTATATACACACACATGCATACGAATATCTTATGTATGATTGTATTTATATAACTTTGTGACAGTTCAAAGCTTGGTTCTGCTTTCGCGGCTCTTCTTTTAGTTAAGTTGGTCGACGGCTCTCTCATGTTTTTGTTGCTTTTGTTGATTTTCACTTATGCTAACGGTTATATATGCTCACCTAACGGTTTTCGCGACCAATGCTCAAATTGGCGTTAAATTGATAGGCGTCAAAGACGTAGCGCGAAGACGACAGCAGCGGAAATGAATGCGAAGTGGCAAATTGGAAGAAGCAACAAAACAAATTATAAATTATTATACTTGAATTAATGTAAATAAATGAGAGTCTCATTGTACAAGAATGGCAGCAGCGGCAGAAGTTATTGTGCGCTTGTGTGAATAATTTGCATACGTTTTTGTGTTTGTTTAGAATAAAGTAGGTTATGTTTAGATTTAGATAAAAAATAGTGAGAAATAAAAAATCAAAAGAGATTCACCGTTAAATGAGAAATGTGTAGTAATAATTAGCATATCCAAATGTGTGTTAGATGCGGTGGAAATAAAAAGAATTTACGCAATTTCTCATAGCCTCTTCGGCAATATATTTATTTTTATAGGCACTAATATTTTTTTACAGAAACCAAGTTACAAATATATTAAATTCTTTTTAAGTTTTTTTAAATTAAGAGACAAATTGAAACGTTTTAGTTAATTTAATTTTTGTTTGTTTGTTTGTTTTTAGTTCAATCCGGCCGAAATATACGACACTTGCCCTGCATTGTACGAAAATCGGGCCGTTCGGGTGTCTGTATGTTTGCTATCGATTGTATTAAGCAGAATGGCACACACTTGGGCACATGCATCGATCGCTTCTATTTCGGTTCATGCTGTCAATTGAAGGTGAGTAAATTTGGGAGCCAAAACATTTAAATTTAGGCATTAGAAATTAAGAAACTACTTAACAACTGGACAAAGCACTTGAACACTTAAAGCTGGTATTTATTTATAATAGAACAAAATGAAGAAAGACTTAAGCAAATACTTAACAAAAACTTAGTAGAATACTGCACATAGAATTTTTAAAGTAAGGGGAAGTTTAAATCAATAAAAATATAAAATTAAGTGGAAGTAGAAATTGAATTTAAGGGCTCAATGTGATACCCATATCAACCAATATTAAATTATTAACCTTTCGCTACCTTTCTCGCAGGACGAATCCGCGCTCTTCGCGCCTGAGATTAGCGACAACAGCATCGATCAAAACACGATCTCACATTTTCCACACGAGTCCACGACACTACCCACGAGTACCCTCTTCAAACTCACCACGCTAGATCCTCACCACACAGTACAAAGCAGCAGTAACAGTATAAGCGAAACGGTGAAAAATGTCACTCAAAGTTATTTACAGCAAAACAGTCACATTCACAGCGCTAGCAGCAGTACCGTTACAAATGTTAAGGGCGACACGACACCAACCGTAACAACAACCAGTGTGAAACCAGTTAAAATCACCACAACAACAACAACAGCTGCGCCAAAACGTCAACCACCGCATACAACACATAAAACGTCTCAATTTGTCGTGCGAACCACTGCCAAGCCCACCGTTGCTCCAACAACGATTAAGCCACCACGTCGCAAGACCACAGTTGCGCGTCCCATACTAACCACCATCACAAGCCCCCAAGTAGATACACGCATCGAGGTGACCACGCAACCGACAAAGTTCTTCACATTCCAAATTGTGGAGACGACGACGCCTTCGGCTACGGAGGGTAATATTAAACAGGATGAATTAGTCACCACACACCGGCCGGTGCACACCACAAATCGTTATCGACCACGGCCAACTACGACTGAAGTGCCAACGCAATTTGTAACCACCACCCTAAAGCCTTCAGACCCTGTTAGTTACACGACACGACCAAGGCCATTGATAACTCGTCGTCCCACAGCAAGCAAGAGGCCCTCACAGACAAAACCACGTCCAGCGGCAAGCGCTAGGCCCACTAGACGACCCGTGGGTAGTGATGCCAATGAAGCGGTGAAGCCAATTTTATTGAACATCACAACAACGGCTGGTGGCGC
This sequence comes from Ceratitis rosa, assembly GCA_037013455.1. Taxonomy (NCBI): domain Eukaryota; kingdom Metazoa; phylum Arthropoda; class Insecta; order Diptera; family Tephritidae; genus Ceratitis; species Ceratitis rosa. The sequence goes on along the minus strand of JAWMAG010000406.1, from coordinate 73,473 downwards.
CGGCGTCACAACACACCGTCGACCAACGCCATCTCCGACGACACTAAATAACGATGAGTTACCAACCACAGTGCAAGAGACCAAAGTTCCGACTCCCGTAGAAGCGGTGCAAAAAACAACACATGCGCCAAGACCGCGCCCTCAACCAACTGCTGAGGTTGTGAAAGTACCAAAGCCTAGTCTTGCAGCGGTGGCAACAACATCTTCACCAGCGCCAACAACGACCACAATAACAACGACAACTGCTCCGGTGACAACCAGAACGACTACAAAGCACCCGATCACCTCGCATCCGACGACCACAAGAGCAAGACCAACAACGACAACTACTGCAACCACACCAACAACAGTGAAGCCAACAACAGCGAGACCAACAGCAGCAAAGCCAACAACACAGAAGCCACATAGGACAACAACGACAACAACAACAACAACGACTTCAACTACAACTACACCCGCACCAATCAGCAGCACCACACCACAGTCGGCGACATTGACGACTGAGACGACGAAAATCGATCCACCACTTATTGATATTACAACAACAACTCCGGGTTTGATAACGTGGACAAATATGGACAACGAGCCGACAACAATAAACGCAACCTTCGATTGGGGTCCTTCACCGACTACGCTAACGCAGGAGATCAGCAATAAAACTACGGACGCAGCGGCAACAACAAATGACACTCGTGAGTTGGAAATGTGACGGACACTCGTATAGCAAAACTTTTGACTAATTACTGAGCAGTTCAGCTTTAATTAATTCACTAAAACAATTTCCTTAAACACATATTTTTTTAGCTTTCACCACGTCCGTGCCCGCGACAAGCACCATGATATCGGTGTCGACCAGTATTAGTGAAATAATGAGCAACATAACCTCAATAATGCCAAGACCAGAGCGTCCCTCATCAGTGGTGAGTACACGGCCGCCAAAGCCGACAACGCCGACAACGCCGAAAACGACGGAAAGTCCAACAACGTCTCCAACAAGCACATCGAGCACTACAACAACAACAACAACAACAACAACAACGACAACGCCGAGGCCTAAACCAAAACCGACTACAACTCCTAGTACCACTTCTACAACGACAATCCCAACAACAACAAAGAGCACCACCACCACAACAACCAGCACCGAGGCTACAATCGAATTAGAAGAGACGTCCTCAACGACAAGTGCTGAACAAAGCACTGAAGGTTTCTCCACAACGGGAACAGGTATTTTTGGCTCTACCGAATACAGCACCGAGGATTATAACGGCACATTGTCGTCATCAACGTCGGCGCCGGCGAACTCACTGGAGGGCATGGATTATAGACAAAGTGAGTGAATTCAAAGTAATTTTGAAATTTTTCGATTGCATATTACCAGTTTCCGGCTACAGGTTTAGTGTTTCAAGCTGCCTGAGTCTTTAGCTTTTATTTTGGAAAGCCATTTGTATACAGGAAATTGAAAAAGTGAAAAATCCCTAACTTTCCAGGAAACTATATTTAGGTTACAGTAACTGGATAGATAAAGAACAATCTAATTCGCGGTCATCGAAGACGCCAACGCTTCTTACGATATTGATGTTAAGCTTCGATCCTTCTACCAGTTCACGCAAAGTTATGGGAAAACAATTAATTAGAGTCGCCCCTCCACAGGAAATGAATTTTTAAGAGTGTTTCTCACAGCAAGAAGTACCTTTTGAATTTAAGAAGAAAAAGCTAGATCCTCAAATATAGCGGAGCGATGTTCTAAAAATATGGAATTTCGAAGATAGGCTTAAACTTTCTTGAACCAGAATTATTTGAAAGACAAAATGCATATCTAAATTGCAGTTGTTGGTATTCGTATATGTTCGCCGCCCTCGAATGCCTCTTTCCCCTTTCCATCAATTGATGACTCTCGATTTGAAACTCCAACTTGCCTAAACCGGGTTAAGTGATTCACGTTTATGTACATGAACATCTGGCGCTACACTTTTGAGTTCTACAAATCTTTTCTTGTCTTGGCCAATTAAATTGCTTTGGAAAAATTAAGTCAGCCGCAGCACGAAATCTAGTTTCTTTTCCTATTCTGTGTCAATTTGTTCTTTCGTGGCGGCGTACGACGACTGAAACTTGTTCTGTTTGCAATGCCAAATGTTGTTACAACAACAACAGCAGCAACAACAACAAGAGCTATAACAACAACAATGTAGGAAGAAATAAGCCAGCACCACAAAAGTAAAGTAAAAAAACATATGGAAAAGAAGAAGAAGAAGAAGCACAACCAATAAAGGAGTGCTTAAATAAATGCAACCTGTAATTTGCTACCAACTACAGAAAGAACAACAATTGCAACACTATTGACTTGCCTGGCTGACTGCCTATTACAACAAGCAGCAAGCAAGTTCTTGCAACAAAGTGGCTCCGCTCCGCCACAACTCCGCAGAAGAAGATACCAAAGTGTGCAGCTAAGCTCCGAGCACGCAAGGGCACAGGCGGAAGCGGCAACAGAAATATACTAAAATAGAAGAACATGCCGGGATTTTCGCGCAAATAAAAAAGAGAGACAATATCATTAAATTCTTCTTCTTCTTCTTCTGTTCTGTATTCTTTTGGATAGTATGTGCTTAGTGGTTTGCCTGTTGCAAGTATAAAGAGCAGCACGTTTGCTACTTGCCTCGACCTTGATGTGGGACCTTCAAACCGTTCTATGGTGTAGAAAATCAAATCAAGGCTGACGAAGAAGTCAGTGACCCGGCTGCTCTTAAGACACTTACAAAAAATGGCAGTGATATTTTGATATCACTTTGATTTGTATGTTTGTATGCCTTTGCATTACAAATATTTTATGTACGCGCAGAAATACTTACAACCCTATAAGTAGGCATGGTGTCATCTTCTGTGTTCCTCAATCGCAGCTCTTCGTTCGGTGCTTATTGGCGAGCGCGAGCACACTCATCGCACGAATTTCATGTTGCCATGTTTGACTCACTCAGATGTCAGGCCGAATTATTCGCTTGCCCAAAGGAGTAAATTAATTTTAGCTGCCATTTGCGGTAAATTTGTGGTTACATTACATTACTCTTATAATCGGTTTTTCAGGCGAAAGATTTCTTCCATTTCCAAGACGTTGGTGTGACTGTGACTGTGCGTGTTGTGTGTGTGCTTTGTTTCCTGATTTTTGACATTCTTACTCAATGAGTAAGGCGACCAAATCAGCCGAGTTGTAAACAGTACATACTACCATGCGGAACATCATGGGTTCGAACCCTGACCAAACGAATACATAAAACTATGGAATTACAATTGAATTAAAAATGTATCAATTCAAGGTAGCTCCTTCGCAGGCTACGCCAACTCCTCCGAATATATTTCTAAATGAAAATCAAAACCAAATAATACCACTTCTCTGGATGCTTTTTTCGGATTTCTGAACCGAAATCTTAAATTTGTATTCGGTTCTATGGAGGATATTTGCCGAATGTGCTGTTCGGACAAACAATCAACACAGTATAAAAAACTTCAGCTTTCCGAGTTTGGTTGAAATATCGCAAAACCTGAGGGTTTATTTTGCGCCCAAACAGACGGACAAACTGCAATGGCTCAACTCAAGTCGTCATTCTGATCATATCGATAGATATTTTTTCCTTCTGTTACTTACGTTCTTCGTAATAATAAAAACACGGATAAATATTTTTCAATTATTTTGAAGTGTCTCAATATTCCGGTTGATTGTGGAACTTCACCAACTCTAGCTCAATCTGATCTGTGTGTTGACACAATGGAACAAGAAATTCAATTACCCAGTGGATTACGTAAAATGATGAGATGTCGTATAACATTTGCTGGTTTTTATATCCGCGTTCCTCTTCGTATAGTCAGGCACGATTGGTACGGTCCAAGCCTAGCTGAAGGTGATTTTTATTTCTGCATAGTGGAAATTCTTAATGTATAAAATAACTAGTATTTAACTAGTATGAACCTAACAATTCAAGTTGCTAACAAGCTATTTACATTCTAAATTATGCAGATTTTCTTCATATGACAAGATCAGAGGATCTAAAAGCATAGTCCCTCGTAAAAATACCAAAAAACCCGAGAAACGCAGAAGAAATTGCTTCTTGTTATCGTGGACTGGAACTTTTGAGCTTTTAAATATCCTCATGACAGTTGGCTGAGATTCACAATATGTCTGGCCATGATATTGGGTATCGAGAGTGTACTAAACCCCGGCTGTATTACCTTAATGAATCGGCTCTCACCTGCTCGTTTTTCTTAGCTTTTTGGGATGGACTTCTAAATACCAGTGGAAAATTTTGGTCTGGAATTTTCGGCATTCACTGAATATTTGTATCGGCCGTAAATTACGTCGAATCCCGAAGAGAATCACATGGCGCATTTCAGTTTGCGTTACTGGAGGAATTTTTGAGCGAATGTTTTTCAGACTGCATGTGTCGGTGTACAACAAAATTGGTTTAGTTGATAAATTAGACTGGGAATCAATTTGCTTTTCTAGCTCTTGGAAGAGTTCTGGACAACGAAGCTCTAGTCTCGGGAGTCTCGGTAGTCTCGGGCACTTTATGTGCGTGTTTTAGCGCTTGAAGTGTGAAAATAACTCTACCCGTTTAGTCACAAATGTGATAAACATAAATTTCCTTCTGTAAGCTTGCGAATCCTTTTCAGGGTCAAAAGGAGTGGAAAACTGAAGAAGCTGTCTATTTTTATTTTTATCAATACCATTACGTTTACTTTTTTCTACTGATTCACAAGCTTCAAAATTCATATAAAAATAAGCACAAAAGCCCACCAAATAGTTAAACACATTAGCAGGAAAAAGAAACAGCAGAAAATATCTGCAAGCAAAACATAAACTTGGTCCAATAAACCTTGACTTTGGCCGTCGAAGGCATACTTAAACTGCAGGCGACTTCAACCAGCTAATGGAAAAAAATTATTTACAGCACAGACCAACCTGTTCTACGCTGTAACACTACCCCGCATACGCTTCCCCCGGTAAACAGTCCGATTGGATGAATGTAACTTGCTATAAAAGCTGATCGCACGCACGACTGCGGGAGCCGCGTTAAGTCGCCGCCATTAAAAAACCAATATAACTTATGCGTGGCTAAGCCTCAGGTATGGATCTGCAACTGTCCACCGCCGCGATTACACGGCTGGCTATCGCATGCGTCTTGAGTCATGCGTCTTTTGCCCGGGCACACACAATCACAGCAGCGCTCGGTCGTTCGGTCGGTCATTCAGCAGCCACAGCTGGCGGTCCTCATGCATCAAGATAATTGCTTTAAAACACAAATCGGTCAGTCAGACGCTCGCCGCAGTTGGTGCGTTGATTGGTTGACGATGGCGCACACTTGGCGTGGCCAGCAACACCGCAAAAGAGTTGACGATGGCATGGCGTTGGTACATTGACTTAAATAGGCAGCCGTGGCATGTGCGCATGCAAAAGTGTAGATTTATGCAAACATATTGAATACAATACGATAATGTTTTATACGAATGTGTATGGGTGTGTGGGTTTGTACGTGTATGTGGTATTGCATTGGGGCAAAAATAAATCAACTCGTGAGCTTTTATAGCAATGCACATTTGACCCATAAGATTTGCCATTTCACGCACGGCACGCACTGTTGTAGGCTAGCGTACATACACGCATACATACTCAAATGTGGGTAAGAGTATATGAAACTCGACAGCAGCCAACTGCGAAAATCTCTTCGCTCATCTGATGGTCAGGCAGTCAAAGAAATTGGTTTATCTTTTTTCTCTTCCAATAAATTTGCCTGGATTTTGGTGCGGCTCCTTCATGTTAACTGTAAACCAGGCCACGGTGTTCGTTTGCAATCGTTAATAACGCAGATAAGGTTAATTGATTATGAAAATGCCAACGGTTCTCATTTCGCTTTGTGTGTCTGTCTGTCGACATTTTGGCCTCCTCAATTGCGCGATATAGGTATGTATATACAGATATATATATGTTTGTATGGCCATTAGGGTGCTTGCTGAATAATAAATAAAAGTTGTACTTCATTGGGAGGTTATTCTATTCCAAACGATTTTCAAAAAGATTTCCAATTTTTTCAAATTAATTTCTAATTGTCAGAACACCAGTGCGTATGCGTAACTTTAGTAAATTTACTTGTAAAAATCAATAAATACAAGCTTTTTGAGTGTTAACTTTGATGAAATCTTACTCCCACATTACACTTAGGCCAGCATTAGACCCATTGAGATGCCTTGACTATTAGGCTTTGCCATCCAACCGTTTCGAATCTCCAGATCCATGATTTTGGCGTTGGCCATTTTCGGTGAACTATCGATCAGTATGGTACCAAAAATCAGCAATTAAACACTGCCCAAAGCAGGACAGTCACATAAAAGATGGGTGATCTGTTCCTCCTACTCATAATTCTTTCAAATTTGCCCCTCTTAAACAAAGTTATGTTTTTGCTGCCGACTGATATACCACCACGTCCAGTGGCAAGGCATTTATAGATATACTATATATATTACTATATATATTACTATAATTATTCCTATTTTTACTTAATTCAGTTTTGCTTACTACTGAAGTGGAGCACCGCAAATCAAAATCACACCCTAATAAAAGTGTTTGCATTTATATTTATGTATAAAGAGGCATGCAACGAGCCGCATGCTGTGTAGAGCGCTGTCAAAACACCGCAAAATCATTAACTTTTCCATTTATTATAAACAAAGTATGCAAAAAGCGCAGAGTGAGAAGTGTGTTGGGTGATATTTGTGTAAGCAGGTCAAATGGAAGTGTGGAAAATTGCATTTCTACGCACAGAGTGGGTAGAAAAAACCTGACAAATATAAATTTGATAGTAGTAAATTTTATGGCGATGTACTAGTCCGAAACTGGACCGAATATGCATACGGAGTGAGCATCACTTTCAATTCAAATTTACTAAAAATTCAAAAAGTACATGAAAAATCGCGAAATAATCAACAAATTCAGCAAAGTTCAGTAATAAATACAAACCAGACATATCTTCAACTATTTTAGAACTGTTTTCAACTATTTTCAACTGGTCTTAAATACTCCCATAATACTCTCAATGCAATCTGTTACAAGCATAGAGATTAAAACTTGGCACAGAAATATACCGCTGTTTTCAAAAATCACAAAATTACTAATTGTTTATTTGTTTTTGAATCCTTTTCTCTTCATCTCATCAGTTTGTGGTCGCCGCATGTTCCCCGAGCCACGCATAGTCGGCGGCTCGAATGCGGCTTTTGGACGTTGGCCTTGGCAAATCTCACTTCGGCAGTGGCGTACCTCAACCTACTTGCATAAATGTGGGGCGGCTCTGTTGAATGAAAATTGGGCCATCACAGCGGCGCATTGTGTGGAAAAGTATGTGAATTTCTCTATTTATACACAAACATATATAAATATTAAACAAAAAAAATTTGTTTGCAGTGTACCACCTTCCGATCTCTTGTTGCGTATGGGTGAATATGATTTGGCGGAGGAGGAGGAACCGTACGGTTATCAGGAGCGACGCGTTCAAATCGTAGCTTCGCATCCACAATTCGATGCGAGAACATTTGAATATGACTTGGCGTTATTGAGGTGAGTTGAATGGGAAAATTAAGAAAAGAACAGTTAAAATCTTTTTCAAACAAAATATTTTTCTCCCTCTCTTTCTGTCTTTCTGCAGATTCTATGAGCCAGTTGTCTTCCAACCCAACATCATACCCGTTTGTGTGCCCAACAGTGACATTGACTTTGTCGGTCAAACTGCCTTTGTAACCGGTTGGGGTCGTCTCTATGAAAATGGGCCGCTGCCAAGTGTCTTGCAGGAAGTTGCTGTGCCGGTCATCAACAACACCATCTGTGAATCCATGTACCGCGTGGCCGGCTTCATTGAGCACATACCGCACATATTCATTTGTGCGGGTTGGAAGAAAGGCGGCTATGATTCCTGTGAAGGTGTGTATTTGACTTGGCTCCCACATACATAAATTCAACATATTCGTAGCATACTTATCAATATGTTTTTTTGTAAAGGTGATTCTGGCGGTCCCATGGTGCTGCAGCGTGAGGATGATAAACGCTTCCAGTTGGGCGGCGTCATTTCGTGGGGTATCGGCTGTGCGGAGGCCAATCAACCGGGCGTCTACACACGTATCTCTGAGTTCAGAGACTGGATAAATCAAATTCTGCAATTTTAGGTTAATCAAAGAAAACAGCAACAACGATTATACAAAAACACAATCACAAGCATAGTTTGTATTATATTTACTTAGAGTAGAAATGATTTTCTTGTATTATTTAAATAATTGTATTAGCTAAAGTAGGCATTGCAAATCACTCCCTGCTCCCACAAGCGAAATGATCAACGGTAACGGTAAATGAAATAGTGCATTTAGTTTCTAAATATTCAGCAAATGAGTATGAAATGAATGAAATTTCCAAAAACAAATGGCAAAACTTGTGCTTTGGTTATACCCACAGCCTCTGCTGAGCGCTCAGCTTGCTCTTCGCGGCTCTTCCGTTATAATCAAAGCAACGACTTGCATCAGTTTCCAACTCAAATGAAATAAAACAACAAAGTAAATAGTTTTAGTTAAATACAAATGAAATAATTAATGAAAAACATGAAAATGTGTTGTTTGTGCCGAAATGTTCAATGATTCATAATTTTGTAGCAAAAACATTTAAATACATAGACAATCACGCAAAACTTATATATACGTGTACACACACACAAATACATACGCGTACGAAACGTTCAATTTTATCCATATGCATTTTTGAGCATTTTGCATTTAAAGAAAAAATTATCTAAACACTCATTTCGTTTATTTATTAGCATTATTCATACTGTACATATATATATTTGTAATAATGAATAGTTTTTAGGTCATTTTTAAGTGTAATTTAAGTGTGTCTTGATATTAAAAAATAATAATATTTAATTATATATAGTAATTTTGTTAACTTAGCTATTAGTATGTATGACTTTTGCAATAACCTTCGCTGTACTTAGTAAATTTATCTGATTCATATTTTTTACTGAATATGTTTTTTAAAACATTTTTCAGTCATAATTCACTTACGTGTTATTTATTAGTTATTATTAATGAAAATACAAATAAAAAGATATAAAAAATATATAAATTTTAATAATCAATTATATAATATACGTCGAAAGGCTTAATTTAGTTGCATTTAATTATAAACAAATATTATTTAAATTATTGCAAATAAAGTGTGAAACAAAATATATTATATAATATTAAATTTTTTCATGATGGCAGCAATAATTTAATACCAGACAAAGGCGATTCCACTTGTTATATGTAGTCGTTTAAGTCCTGGTCTCTCAAAAGCGGGATAGTGCGGAAGAACGGGCCTAAATAATTTTATCCACTTGACAGTGATGGAGATGCTTCAATCTCAATCGCACATTGTTAAGGTATTGCTCTTACCGGTTGAAAGAATTATGTAAAACAAAACACCGAGCTCTAATCGGCAAAAGGGCGAACGATAAAATGTGGGGTTTCCAAGAGACGTGATTTTGTGTTCAGAAAGAACTGGAAAACGCTGGTTTATATTTTGATTTTTCATAATTTTTTTTTCCAACATGATATTGCTTACACGCTTTTGACGATTAGTCTAGTCCTTGTCTGAAGGCCGTAAAACCTTGGTACTTCATAAGACAGAATTGAAACTTTATTCCTTCTCTGACGCATTTACCTGAGTATCATAGCACACTTTCCCAATATTTATTCATTTATTTAGTATAAGTGAGAATATACTTTGAAGGCAATATAATAGATTTAGAGGAGTAAATGCATATTTTGAAAGTTATAATAAAAATCATCTTAGAAAATGTGCACAGTAATTTGAATTAAATATTTAAGGCAAGTTCACTTCGCTCTGTCCAATGAATTACCATGTTTAGTTAACCATTAGGATTTTAAGATCCCAGTAAATATTTTTATAGATTGATCTTACTCTGTAATCTATTTCTATTATAAATAATGGGCTCTTTGAAGTCTTGACGTTTTTCTAAAAAATAGAGGGAAAATATATAGAGTTCATTCTAAGCCGTCCCCGAAGTGTAGATGGGTTTTAAAGAAAGTTTACCTAAATTAAAATGAATATTCTTTAATTTTAGATATTGATCGGACCAGTAGTCGAACTCAGGCCCTGCGAGTAGTAGTATAATGCTAACCACTCGGCTATTGCAACCGATTATATATATAGTTATGTCGTATAAGAGATTCAAAAGGCAATTGGAGGATTCGCCTCAGCGACCATGCAATCCAGCTGTGGTAGAACTACTTTCAGAGACCGCATACATGTTCACTGCTAGGTATCACAGTATATATATATCGCCCTTCCAAGATGTGTGTTGAGCCTACGAAAAACAGTCGCGTAGTGGTTTTCAATAGTAACGAAGAGACGCTTATCAGACTAGAAGCATTGAGAGAAGATTATTTGCATCTGCCAACCCCCGAAAGTACTACCCCGCTTACTCTTCTCCATGTACTTCACAACCATAATCGGTCTAGGCCAAAAGGGCTACAATAGAGAGTGAGCATATAATCAATAATGTAAGAAAACTTTGATTGTAGGTCACTCTAAAGAAGCTTAAAGCTAACCACATTTCACATTTAATTACACACATCGCCATGCTTATCAACCATACCGAAACTAACACAGAGAGGCAAATAGTACCCAATTTCTCACAATCAAGTGTAACGCCTAAAAGTAATTTCATTGTATCTTCATTATAAAAGTGGATTTGTGTAGAAAAACTTGGCATGCTCAGTATGTAAGCTCGCTAGCCTACCGCCTAAAAGTATGCTATAAATTTTGCTCATTATACATTGATCTGACAACCTTTGGATTGTGCATTTCATGGCAGCAACGAAAAGTTGAATCACTGATTACACATTAAACACAAAAATACAACAAAAACATGTATTTAAACAAATAACAATTTAAGAAATGAAAACAATTTTCATTATAATAGTATAACTATCTAACATGCATATGTGCCTACATACATAAATACATTATATTTAACTGTGTACTAAATTCATAAATTACTCTCCGCTGGTGAAGTGACCAACTTAGCGGTATTTAAATTCATTGCAGGCACAAAACACACATATTCATTCAAACATTCAACCATCCGTGACTTGGAGTCAATTGACAGCTGCCGAAACCATTGCGTTCGCAAAAACTGTTATGCTAACGGCGCTTGGACGCAATGCGTTTTCAAATGGCCATATTCTATGCATATACGTGTATGTATATGTACGAGTATGTATGTACTAGTGCATGCATGTAAATTGTAGCATAATTTAAAACATCGCTGAAGATTTTAGACTTTCTATTGCAAAAGCAAATTGGAACATTTAAAGTGACTTTGTTTCTGAGCATTCTTCAAATCTCTCTTGGCATTTCAAAGTGATGAATGCGTAATGAACGTTTTGTGAATAATAAAAAGAGTTTTTTTTATATATTTACATAAATTAATAGGTACTACTGACAGTTCTATATTATTCATATTCCTTAGGTGATAATAAAAAGTGAGAAAACAAGTTGGAGCGGAAAAAGGCGTTAGATCTCATTAGGTTATCTCAGTGTAGCGTTAAAAAGCTCACTTGCTGCCATTAAGCATATACATAAATACTATATACATATGTATGTATGGCACACCGCTCGCCTATAACAACCCACACACCTCGGTGGGTGCATGCAACCATACAACGATTGAAAGATGAATCTGAAGCTATCATGCAGCTATTATCTGCAACTGAAAAAAAAACAAACAATTTATAAAAATTGAAAATCAAAAAAAAACCTTAAAATCTTCAAACCCACAATTTTCAAACATAACCACTTTAATTTTACAAAATGACCACTTCGGTAGTGAAAACGCAGCGACGATCAATGAATGAACGAAAAAAGCGTGAGTGCGAAAAATACTTTCGCTTTTCAAATCGCTGAGTGAGCGCATCATTTCTGCTTTGACCGCGACGGTGGAAAAAAAAAATTGTAGCCATTATTGGTGATCAAAGGAAAAGATTTGTGTAATTGTAGCGTTAACGATTATCGATATGCGCATATTGAAAAAAATATGTATGAGTATGACTTTGGCAAAGAAATTTCATCGATTATTATTATTGTTTTTGCAATTTGTAGGCACGACGAGCACGAAGAAAGACAGAAAAATCATTAGGAATTTTTCACAAACCCTCCAAGTGATTTAGTACTTTTGGCTTGAATTAACCCCATTTAACCCAATGGGCATAAAAAATAAAAAATTAATAAAATAAAAAAATAATAAAATAAAAAAAAATTAGTTTTTATACCTTTCATAAAAAACGCTAATGAAAAATATAGCCCACAGCTTTGTAACACCGAGGAAAATTTTAATTAAAAATTTAATATATGCATAAGAACATATTAGTCAAATATTTTTTAAGAAATATTAATTTAGGATATATTTATTTTTTTCTTTCAAAAATTCATTTCATTTTACAGAAAAATACTTATTTTATTTCTTAAAATTAGTACATCTAAATATGTTTTATAAATGTTCTTAGTGATTTATTAAAATTTATGAAAAATTCAACCGAATTTTTTATTGAAAATCAATCAATATTATTCCACCGTGCACAACAACAAAAATATTATTACAAACCATCCTAAGCAAGAGAGCAACAAAAGCAAGCCATAGTTTTCTATAGGTACACACAAACATACTGACACTCATGCCATAAATCAACATCTGTAAGCACCGAACACTTGAAAATGAAAATGAAAAAAAACGAAAATAATAAGAAAATATTACAACGCGATTATGTGTGAATAATCATCATCAACTTAATCAGCAGCGGCGCGGCGCGGCGTCACCATGAAGAATCGTTTTATTCGGTGGTCAAAGTGCGACCAAATGAAAAGCGAAACGGCTCAATGATTTGCTGGACCGAGAGTTCGGCTTGGACACGGCGCAGAAAATGGAATGGCTTAGAAATGCAATTTTGGCATCTCAATTCCGGCACTTGAGCCATCACTTGAGGCATATGCATGCATGCATGTAGGTAAGTATGTTTGTATGTATGTATGCCTATACTCGTATGTAAGCGTTACGTGCACACTTTCTCATGATTATTGATAACTTGCCACACGTTTGCATGTGAGTACGTGTGAATTTTTTCGTTCATCATTTCACTACGTGCGGCAACATTTACATACACGTATGTATGCATGTATGTTTGGGTGTATGTTTTCAAAAAATAATTTAGTTTTTTAACTTTTTGTTAAAACTTTTATTAGTTCACATTTTTTATATTTCTTAATTGTTAATTATTTTTATTTTTATTTTGATAAAAAGCACTGTTTGGCAACATAACGGTACTTTGTTTTGATTAGAGGAATGATCAATAAGTCAACGTGCTATCGATGAGTCTGCTTTTGCATTTTTATGCCTGCTTTTGCGTTGGTTACTTTGGACGTTTTGAATTATATTTTTGAATTAGTGAAAGTTTTAAAAACTAAAAATGTCGGTAAAATTTTTAATTTATTAATGATCATATGCGTATCATTTTGAAGTCTAAGCAATTAAATACTTATCTCACCAACTCTAAAATCCCTTCCTAAAAGTATAAAAAGTATAAAACTCTGGCAAAATTATCTTTGATAACCACAAACCCTGCCGCTTTTTTTTGAGGCACTATAAAAAGATCCTCGATCTGTGGCACCTAAACGAAGCAACAAACCCACCCTTCTTACATATCTCTCAAGTCCGAAAAATTTCTTACCCTACACGAAATATTATTAGTGATAAAGCCTCTGAAGCCGAGGCACACATACTTTAAGAGCTATTACTTCGATTACCCCACCCTCAACAGCATCATTACAAAATGCTTATTGTTTTATTAACATTAAATCTAGGTAGCCGGATCAAGCCTAGCTTTATCCTGGCAGGGGCTTCCATTATGATTATTGAGGGCGTTTTGGTGATTTAAGGGGTGGGATCCTAAAATAGTGACTTGCTTCTGCTTTTGGCATCAGCGTGATCTATCACGACTCCTTTTACTACTGTACTTAAAGCTGAAAGCATCGAAATAACAGCAGCCCACTCTTAATAAACTTGTTATGTCCGTGTGCCGTCATCCACATCAATATCCTCCCATTTACGCACGAAAACGTCACCAAATGAATTTTTGAAGATATGACGGCGTCTTATCAATGGCTTGTGGATTAAAATAACTCATACCCATTCAACTCACCAGTGAACAAAATTTTCTTCTGAAAATCGGTATAGATGACCATCTCGTTTATGGCCCATTCACAAAACGTGAGATGAGTTTGGTGGTCGTTCGGCTTTAATTCTTGCACAAGTTGGATTTTGTAAACCTTTAAACCAAGATCCTTCCGCAAAACAGCTCCAGTTATTGCGTGTGACGGCGTTTGGACCCATGCGGGTCGTCACTCGACACTCTGCTCCACAGCGGGAATTGTGTTCATTTCGACAGAATGTTGGATGCAGCGCTCGTGCGTTGTTACGAAATGGAACCAAACTGAGTATGAATCAAGTAACAGCTGTAAAAATACCAACTCCGAAAAAAGTACTGCCTCATTTAAGCCCACATATCTAAAAAGAACTTCCTTCAGAGACAGTCGATGGGCGCTATGTAACCGCTGAAGCGATTTTCGACCAACAACGGGGGAAAGATTTTTACGGGGAGCTTTTTATTTCACCTCAGAAATAAACTTGGAGGGCCTTATATTCCCTGCCCAGTGGCAACCGCAATTAGGCCACCGGTACGGTGATTTAATAGTTGCAATTAAAAACACGTTGCAACCCGAGCAGAGCTAAACTTTTTACCCTTTGAAAAGAAGCCGATCAAACAGCAGAGTTAAAGGTTAACCGCTTCCAAATTTGTGGGTAACAAAAAGCATAAAATCAGGTAGCCAACAATTGACAGGCCACATCAACTGCATTCAATCAAAATTTACGAGTTTTCGACTTTCGCTTTCACAAAACTGCGGCTTTGCCAACATAATATGCGTTCACACACCAACACACGCACAAATAAACACAAATGAATACGCAAAAATTATCAATTATACGATTTAGCCAACTTAAAGGAAAATTTGTATGCCAAAAACCTCAAAAAAAAAAGAAAATAAAAAAATAAAAAATCAATAGATCAGCAATTAAATTATGCACCAACGCAGATAAATGGATGTTTTTTAAATACTCATTGTGTGAATATGAAAGAGCGGCAAAAGCATTTAAGCAAACAATAAAATAAGTTACTGATAATAGAAACCCACCGCCACTGACCGTTGCGACGCAAAATTTTGCATATTCTCTTATTGCTTCATGCATTTGTTTGCGTTGTCTGCAATGTTTTTGTTGTAGTTTTGATATTTTTTTATCGATTCCGGTTTTGCATTGAATAAGCTGCCAAATTGGTATTAATTTTTGTCATTACCAACCATTTGGTAATTTTTAATCGTCTATGCAAATTTGTATGCAAATTTCACTTTTATCCTTAACGGTCAATGTGCGCTCACAAATCATTGTTTATTTTTATCTTCAGTTACGATTGCCGATTGCTTGGGCTCGTTAATGAATTTGATGAGCGTGACTTCGCCCGGCAATTGTGGACAATAAATAGGCTTTATATGCTCTTGTTACGACATCAACAGCGGTTGATGGTGGTTGCCATGTGTCAATGACATTGAGTCATTGTCCTTAACATTGAACGGTTAGCTCGAAAAGATAATTTTATTCGTAACATTAGCTGAAATTCAAGTTTTTGACTTTCAAAACGATTTTCCTGCTTAACTGAATGAAAGCTCGGTTCAAGTTCGACATCGGGGATTGCAGAGTGCAGTAGATACTCCATCTAACCAACGGTATTTTTCAGAATCAGAAAATTTCGACATCGATTCAGTTACCGCGCTTGATAGAATAGTGTGGTTTGTTGCACAGTGTAGTCAATCCCCTACCTATCCGAAGTCAGACGTATCATTACTTTCCTTTAGTGAACCGTTGTTCTCTCTTCCTTTTTTGAAAAAAGTGTAAAATTCCTACATCGGGGTTTTCACCAAATGCTCGGTAATCTTGTTTGAAAAAAAAGTATGATTTGTTGCGCGGCATAAAGAGTGGAGTAATGTGGCCTTGCCCTTCTCATTCAGTAGTTTTGGAGATGGCTTGTGTCACCGAGATCCCTACTTTATTGTTGAAAAGGCAGGACTAAGATAAGAATAATTTAATAATTTAGATTTCCTTTCGTTTATTTTTAGCCAGCAGGGGAATCTCCGGAAGTGTCCCTCTGAATACCGCCAAAACCTTGAACTTTAGTTTTTAGGATTTTTTCTTTATAACCTCAAAGTTAAATCAAATAATCTCACATTTCTTGTCTAAAACTATTTTCGTCTTTTGACCTTTCACTTTCAGTAATGTAGTTGTTGTCTTTATTTACTTTTACTGTTGTTGTCATCAGCTACACGTGCAGGGTGCATAGAAAAGGAAGCTGCAACTTGAATTAAATCATCGATAAACTTCAAAGCACTTCAGCGATAACTCAGCGAATGCAATCCACTTGAACGAAACACCTTTCCGCCGAAGCCGCAGATGCAACACTATGCTTATGAACGTTATAGCAAAATAGCTTCAATTGATCGTTTTGTAATAATTTATTGTTAAGATTTCACTTTTCCTATGGCAAAGAAATTTTATTTACTTAGATTCACAAGTGTAGGTCTTTTATTTATTTATTTAATTATTCACTTTGCCGATTTGTTACGTCAAAAATGCTTCATGTTGAGAAAATAAATGAATGAAAAGTTTAAAAATACTAAAAAAAAAAACATTATATTAAGTATAATTAAAATTAAAATTAAATAGAATCACAAAAATAATAAAAAATTAAAATACAATTACAACGCCTCGACCATACTCCAATTAATCAAACTGCGGCACGTGCAATTATACGCACAAAATACTTTCTTTTTCATTACGAGCGTTAATTGGAAAGTGCAAAACCCTTTTTTTTGTGCAACTTCATTGGGTTACTTCACTGAACATTTAACAAAAACAAAACTGAAAAATATGTAATATAAAATTTTCAAAGTTAAAAAGAGTTATGAAGCATAGAGGCATAGGTATGTAAGAAAAATAATTACAGCGTTATAATAAGAAGAAGAACTCACACAAGAGCAGCTCACAATTTCTCCAATTACAAAAGTAATTGCAATAAAAGGTGAAAAATACCCAAAACACAAAATGAATTAAAAGAAAAAATTACAATAATAATGAAAATGGTAGCAAAAAGTACAACAACATGCTAAATACAATAAGTGGTAGCATTACCTAAATGATATTTAATAATATTCGCTAATTAAATGAACACCAAAAAGTCTTTCATACAAAACAACAACAATGAAACCAAAGTTTGTTGGCCATTTTTTCCTTTGCAACGGTAATTCTGCTTCGTTGTGTTGACCACGCAAACACAAAATTAAGTTAAAGCTGCGTCGGAAATTGTTATAAAAAAAAAGGTGTTTGCAAAAAGTCACGAAAATATGAAGCGCCTTTTACTCACTGTATTGTACATTCGTATGTATGTATATACATATGAACAACTATCAACAAACGGTTTCTTAATTGCGGATATTTAACGAAAATGTTGTTTAGCGCACCTCTTTATAGCTAAAAGTTTTTGTTATATTTTAACTTTATTTTATTTTTATTTTTTTTTTTCATCATATATTAATAATAAATTAATAATTAAGAAGATAACAACGCACTTAATGAGAGGTCCCCCTTTTACTGACGACCACTGCAAACGTATTTACGGGCAGGAGCCTGGAATATCCGATCTCTTAATTGAAAAGATGCTGCTGCCAACTAGTTGATGTACTCGTAAGCCTAAAGGCTGATATCACTGCCGTCCAGTGGTTACAGAGAGACTCCCTTGCAGAGTACTGGCATTCACCCCGGTAGATGAACGCCTCGCCACAATCCGCATCAAAGCAAAATTTTGCTCTGTCTCCAGATCGACAAACTCAAAACCAGATCGATCAAGTTGTGTTAGCAGCAACAAACACAAGGAAGTCACAAAGCTGCAATTACAACAGTTAGCCGAACGGTTTTCTACTCAACCTGCTCTTCTGCTCTCTGAGATCACTCTTGTGCAACTCGGGACGGCATTGCAAGCCCCCTAACTTGGAAGAGGAAGACCTTAAGTCCCTTTGAAAGACCAGGCGGAGAAGGACTGGGGTGTGCTTGGTAGATCCAATTGGCGCCAAAAAAGTAAAAGAAGGAATGAATGTTGCACCGTTAATAAATACGCTATAATCGGGTAAGCCGTGGCTGCGGCAGTAATGAAGAAGAAGAATTTATTTACTACATTTTGTATAGACTTGCACTGATTTGTGTTTAAAATTACTTCTGTTTTCGCTATTTAATGATTTAAAGCAAAAAAAAATAACGAAAAAAATTTTCAGCTACAAAAAAAAATACATTTGTTTTTTTGTTTTGCACATTTTTTGTATTGTTTTTCTCTAACTAAATCTCAGTTTACTATTATTATTACTGCATGTTGCCAAAGATGTAAATGACAAATAGCGTGAATATAAAATTACCGTTAACCACAAGCAATTTTAAACGTGCCTCCGCCGGGGGGCATGCAACATCGACATGTCGTTTAGTAATAGTTGTACAGTAAATGTATGTATGTATGTATGTATGGGTTGTGTATTCGCTATTGTTAACCAGGTAATTGTTAGTGACACATAATTGCACACACACACACATACATACACACGTATACTTGTTACCGCTGGTACTTGTGATGATGAGTACATAGAGCTTGCGTCGACGTGCTAACCGAAAGTGCTTGTCTGTAGTAATTCACAATTATTTCAGCACATATATATAGGTATACACGTATGTGCACGCTGGACAATAACACTGTCATCAAATTATTTATGTTTAGTTTACTTTGCCAATTGTAAGCAATTAATATGGACAACGCTTTCATTTATGGCTTACCAATTTCCTTCGCCAAAAAAAAGCGTTAGTTAATTGTAGGTATAACCGTGTTTTTCTTCTTCTTTTTTTCTTTAACAAAGTAGACAATGCACACATGAATGTATGCGATATTTGTTAATAGATATTTTACCCCATTATTATTATTATTTTTTTTTGTTTTTTTTTTTTTTGCTTTTATAACAACATAAAACAACTCGCGGTCGCTCCTGTCATAAACAGTTTTTATTTGTTTTTATTTGTTTTTCTGTTTTTTATCTATTTTCTTTTTATGTTTTACTTACTTTTCTGCTGCTTTTTTTCCTATTTGCTTTGGCATAGCACTTTCGTTTTTGGAAACTTTTTCAAACACTTTTAAAAGATACGCTTTTTAATGACAAAATTACAAAAAAAAATAAAAAAAAATCCAAATACATTATCAACAGAAATTTCTAGTTTATTATTTAATTTACTTATCTAATTTAGTCGTTTACTCACCGAGTCAGCTTGTTTATTGAATAAGCTATATTACTTTTTTGTATTTTACAAATGACACTTTACTAAAAACCTATTAAAAGTGAAATTATTGCAAATTTTTTGGTTAATTAACACCTTGAGTTCATAAAAACTGACATGCCCATAAATGCATAACTACGGTAAAGTATTTTTTCACAGCGAAGCTTAAATTACATATTCGGTTTTGTTTTTGTTTCACCTTTAGATTGTTTGTCCTCTGCGCCTTCTACTAATGAATTTATTGCATAATCTTAGGTGTGAGCTTCTTCTCATTCGCTTAATAATAAAATGCAATTTTTCTAAGAGTAAAAGAAAAGTTGAATATCTAAACAACAAAGAAGTAAGTTCCAATCACACCTCAAGACCAGAGTGCTTACCAGACAGTAAGTTTTCTAGATGTAATAGCCCCGCATGTAAATTATTTGTGGATTCTCAGAATCCCAAATGCGATAATTTGCAAGTAAAAAATATACGAAAAATCGCCGTTCACTGCTTGTTGTTCAAGCCCACAATCAAAGTATGTGAGTGGCCAGCTGGCTTTAGTTTTTGTCTTAGCTGGGCTTTACTCGTATATGGAAGCTCGAAATACGCCATTATAGGTAGTATGTGCCGTAAGAAAGTTCAAGCTCTTGAGAAGGTCGAGAAATAGACGGGTCTTACAGTAGTGATATTTGAGGGGGAACGAGCAAAACTATGAAGCACAGGCCTTACAATATCTGTAACTGATCCAGTTTCTTCAAATTTCTATATATAGATAGATTTCATAAAATATTATGCACAATATTATCATGAAATAGCTGGGAAAGCCGAATCAATCCTTTTAATAACGGACTTTCTCAAAAGAACGGATATTTTTCATAGACTTAAGCAAAGAAATCTAAACTTAAAATGTAAATATGTAAATAAGCTTTGAGCTTAAGGCCTATAAGATTTATGTTGTAAGCTAGATTTTATATAAAGAAAAAAAAAATAAATTTTTTATTGAAAGCATTATAGTCATGCCACCCTCTCTCTCTCTCCATTCCGCTCTCCCTCTCAACTGATATGGGTTCTAGGCAGAAATGCATTCCTCAGCCCGACGGACGCTGGACAATTACAACGACATAAACAATCGCAATATCCTTCTAGCCGGGTGTGGATCATTGATGATGGAAGGATCTAGAGCTTATAAAGCCACTCTTTTCGTTGCTTTTATTGCAGAGTTTCATTGCATTACATATTTTTTGCCCAAAATTTCTAAACATTTTCATTATTACGAAATTTTTTCTTTAACCCAAAATTGCATTTATTGTGGATTTAAAAACAATAAAAAATATTTCCCTCCTTTGTGTGTCTTTAACTGTATGTAAGCTCTGTTCGAAAGGTGTTATGTAAGTGTTAACGCTTCGTTTAGAATTATGAATATGCATAGTGTATATGTACGAGTATGTGCTGATTATGAAATATAGTGATTCCCATGACTAACGGTGAAATTCACTTTCCACACACCAAAAAAACAAAACACAAAAGCATTCTTTTGCGAAATATGCCTTTTGCTGCTCTTTTACTCTTTGTGTTCATTTATCATTATATTTTTTACACAAACAACAAGTGGGCAACAAAGCGCCAAATTTCACAGTGACCAAACTAAGCGGGGCTAAAAATAAACTAAGAGGAAACTAAGAAATATATGAATGGTATATACAATACAGGAATGTATGTATGTATATAAGGTTTTGTATAGTAGCCACCAGCAGAATGGCGAAGGTCAAAGTATCCTAAAGAAAATTACTCACCCATTCATGCCAAAAAGCACAAAGATACAACAATAACATCTGAGATTTGCACAAGAAAAATTTCTGCTTCAAAATAATTTTCGGCGTGATATATAGAAAAAGGAAAATAAATAGAAAAATATACATATACTAAAGCAAAAGTACATATACCTATGAAAGCTTTACCAACAATAAAAGCAACAAGAAACTGCGCTTTCTTAACTTTCCTTCCAGCTGATCAGCAGCAGCAGCCAAAGCAAAAAAGGTGTTCGCTTGGAAAAATGATTTACTAATACACATGAAATATGAAATGAAATGAAAAAAGCTGATAACTTTTTATATAAGTATGTAAGTATGTCGGCCTGCAGATCCGTAACTCTAGCGGAAGCTCTCTGTTGCTTTTCTTTCTGCATTCCTTTTCCAGTTTGGTGAGAAAGGATGACGGCGCTCGGCTGCCCATGAACTTGTTTAGCTTTTTATGCAGAAGTTTTGCTCATTTTCACACTTTACATACAAACTACAGCAGCAACAGTTGCCCTTTGCGGCTTTGACAGTTTTGGCTGTGAACAGGTCTTGAGTGCAAATCTGCCCTTTGCACACTTGTATTTGCCAAAAACTGAAAGTACAGCAACCAAGCATCCATCTCGTTGACCCGCAATTCAGCGGACATTGTTCCACTTTTTAAATAACCTGTAAAGCTGCTTTTAGAGTCCGTCGAGTTGCAAGTTTGTTTATTCACAGAATATATATTTACGCATATATATAATATATAATTAGTGCTTGTACCCGCTGAGGCGATTTTCGGCCGAACTCTTTCTCATAAGGTGGAGTGCGTCTTGATGTTTTTCATGCGTGTGAGGATTGGCCTTAGTGAGACAGTACGCATATCATACGTGATTATAGCCGACTCAACAACAGTCCTTAGTAAATTACTCTCCTCGTTCCCCCCGTTCGGCAACAGTTGGAGAGATTAAGTAAAGCCAGGACCCTCTCCTACTGATCATTCTAACGGAGTGTAGGCAATCCACTTTCTATGCTTCCACCGGTAGATACAGCGTCGAGATCTTTCAAAGCTGGAGTGGAATACACAATGTCTCTTGATTCCTATGTCAACGTCGTCAAATATCATAATCGTATTCGGCAAATCTTTTCTGTAGTAAACGCATTGCGCTAACTTATCGGTCATCGGATACTGACATCTTCTATGCTTTTGCGTCGTATAGCCATAAGGCTTTCAATGGCAATCAAAACTGACTGGAGAGTTAAGATGCAAATACACAGACCTTTTGTTTGATGGCAGGCGATATCTTTCCTTGGCACTCCCCCGTCTCAGTGAAAAGCAGAACTATCGGCGTACGTTCGTTATGTAAGAATGTTCTTACGTTCATATGTTTAATACCGAACAGCTTGGTTAGGTCCTTTCCGATTATGTCGATGCAATTAGTGGTGGGGTCTTGTCTGATTAATTATGGTTTTGTCTGGTCTGAAGCGAAACTTATCACTTCACTGAGGATAGGCTCTAGTCTTTCGCACTGCACGTTCGATATGGATTGGGAGAAGCTCGCTGAGGTTTCAATTTCAAGCGGGCATTCAACCGGCCAAGTGGTGCAAAAAAGCTGATGCTTACCCTTGTATCCAGAGAAATTTGATGCCCGTAAGTAGATTAGATAAAGTTTATAATCACTAAAAAGAGTGTGAAAAGTTGTTTGAAAGACAGTGGACTTCGAGTCTCGAAACCTCAATCGTAGCTCACTACCAACACTGAATACCGGGTCTAAATCTTTTAACAGAAGATCCGCTAAGAGACCAAAAATCATTAAAAATTTCAATCAAATAAATAAATAAATAATTTTATTTCAGTTTGTATTAGTTGTATATTTTAAATTTGTATGCAAAATAACCCTTAACTATTAATTACGCTTAACCGTTAAATTAACTACCAAATGATGGCATCAATTTGCCGTGGGTTTCGCGTGATTTGCAACTTTCATCGAACGATTGGTAAAATCAATAGGCAATTTGGAAAAAACACGCACTAAATAATCATTGCAAAAACAAATGCAACAAACCAAAGTGAATGAAAATGCAGAAATGAAAACGAAATTTAGAAAGAGAGTGGGAGAGAGGGAGCGAGGGAGTGAGAAAAAGTGTCAGGCAATTGTCAGGCATTTATTTATTATTTCAAATTCAACATTTCATTGTTGGCATTTCCTTGACCCGAATTTCACCTGGCACTGCGGCGATGCGTTTAGCACACAAAAACACAAACATTTATGCACGTGAAGACTGGCGCGCATCACGCCACGCTTTTGTGTGACGATTTGTCGCCAAATGCAATAGGTTTTGCCGCGTCATTGTCATGGGTGATGAGACAATAAAATCTCTCTGCATAACCGAAAGGCTGGAAATGCCACAGGTCAAGCGTTTTAACTGATTTAAGCTTACGCGCATATTTATAAATGCTTATGTGTGTGTGTGGATACTGACTAGCCACTGGCCATGTGCACCAGCGACCGACAGACTGACTGGGTGACTGATTGATATTTTGTCTAGTGAGTAGACTTTCTTGCAAATATTTGTATGTATTTTTGTATTCATGTGCAATCAGTGAAGCCTTCAGCTCGTCCACCGGCAGCATCTAGTCAGCCACAACGGCGCGACGACGTGGAAAAAAGCAAATTATTTTTATAAAGAAAATAAATAAAATATAAAATTAAATAAAAAGTGGCGGCAAAAAAATTAAATATTTTTTATTCCTTAAGTGTGCACCTAAAGTGCCGTAGAATTTCACTTTCTTTTCGCTGTCAATGAAAATTGTGTTTTTCTTTTTGTTGCCTCAAATGATTTTACTTTTCCTCGCGCAATGAGCTGCGGCAGCGGCTGTGGACAGTACTGTATAACATATATATACATAAATATACATATAATATATATATAAAGTGAATTTAGACAACACTCTAACTGACATTTCGAAGAAGAGTGAAAAATGCAACAACAAACAAACTCGCAGTAATAATAATAATAATAATAATAACAACGAAAATAAAAGGAAAAATAATTGAAATGACATGAGGTAAATTAAAATCACTACAACAACAACAGCAACATGGTAAATTTAAAAGTGAAGTAGGAACATGAGTTATTTGCTGTTGCTAAGGAGTTTTATGGCGCTCTAACAAATACTGCAACTGCTACTGTTATTGTTATTGTTGTTGCTAGTGTTAAACTGTTAGCGCTATTACAACGGTTGTTTTCCTGCCTTCAGCTTGTTAATAGTGTTGATGTTGATGTTGATGTTTTTGTTAATGATGGCGCGATGAAGTCATATGAAGAATTTTCCCAGCGCTTTGTAGGGCTCCGCTGCCGACCACTGCAACACATATTACTACATACTACATACAAACACATGTCGTTGATGTTGGAGCGTGCGAACAGCTGAGTGTTAATACAATTGTTGTTGTTGTTGTTGTTGTTGAGGAAACATTAAGTTTGAATGGAAAAGTGAATGTACACAATGAACTCTGATGAGTGGTGTGTGTGTGGTCAAACAAAAGACCTAAGAAACGAACTTGAAGTGAAAGATTATCAACTGTGAAGTGCTAAATGAAAGCGAAAGTAAAAGTTAGATAATCAAGGTGTTAGCTGAGAAAGAACCTGTAATTGACATAAACTGTAATAACTGTTTTTTTTCATAACGAATTTGCCTTTCAGGAATAGAGAATTTTAATGATATAATTAAAAATAAACTTAATAATTACCGTGTGATCAATTACATATGTAAGAGTATATACCTATTACGGTATTTTTTGTGGAAAAAAATCGGGAGCTTTCTAGTATGTTACCACTTTGATAATTTATACTATATGAGAATCATATCGGAAGATATGCCTACATTGATATTTTAGTGATTTATTTCATGTTTTGAAACACTTGTGACTTATTACCTATCAGTTCATGATTGGAAACATTCATAATAATTCAATATTATTTTGCATCCAGTTGGATATATTGCGGTGTAGTTTCAGTACGATCTCAAAACTGTATAATAACTATTATGAATAATTTAAAATAAATTTGAACTTAATTCAAAAGTTTTCCGCAATTAGTTTTTTATAACTACGCAATGGACCCAGATATGTTTTGGAACTACTTTGAGTATTTCATAATCGGATGAGATTCGGCTTGAAAGCCACTGAAGCCTCAAGATAATTGTTGGAGCATTTATTGATCACTTTGTGACCTTACCAGAATGGATAAGAGATAAGTGAGAACTAGTCTAGTTTAGACCTTATTTAAGACCAGTGCCATTTGTATCGAAATTAGCTAGAGGCAATTTCAGCTCCAGTTGAAACTAACTAACTAATGTGTTACCAGTATGAGACTAGTTTTGAATCAGTTCAACAAATATATTAATTGACTTGCTCGCATGAAATTTATTGAAATTCCATTTTCGGACTCGTACTTTTTATAAGATCTTTTTCTTTTCTGTATTTATGAAAACAGTTATTTTAAACTTGAGGCGTGACTAACACAGATTATTCAATGCAAAAGCTTAGAGATTAGATGTTTATTACAACATAGTGAACAAGCACCAGCGGCGTTATTTATTATAATATTTTGTTCAAGAGGCAAATACAAAAATGAAGATTTCTTAACGCAAAGCAAGTTGACTAAAAAAATAACGAAAATATTTGTGGGCATATACTTGCTGCAAGTATGAAGAAGAGAAAAGCGATGATAATTAAAATTTCGAGCGGGACCACTCGGCTAACGTACTGAAAAACAACAAAAACGGCATAAAATAACAAAAGTACTAAAACTCGCTATGCACGACGAGAAAAAAAATATAAAAAAGGCAGAAAACAAAAACCCAAATAAAACCAAACACTTTCACTAACTTCAAACAACAAAAACAAAAACAAATATATATGTAGATATGTTCGTATGCCTAGTCACTGTCGGATTAAATGGCTAAAACGTTACTGCCCCGAAATTGACTAGCACATACATAGTATATGCTAACATAATAAATATTTACGTTTTGTACGTGATTCTGCTTCTGCTGCTGCTGCTGCAGTAACGGCAATTGTGTTAAAAAAATAAAAACTTACCAAAACTCAACCTTAAAGCGAAACAACAACACGCAAACCCTCAATAAATGCGAGGAACAAAAGTATCGAGTTATATAATCGTGGAAGAATTACCAAAAGGCCAGTTAATTCGATTAGTCAACGATGAAAGCTGAGTGGAGCAGATATCAAGTGGACGCAAGACAACAAAATCCCCATAAATATACATACATCAATACAAATGGAGGTGTGTGGTTATTTGTTATGTTTTGAGGAAATGCCAAAGTGTCTGGTAAATTAATCATAGCTGATAGCATTAGATATTTGTAAAGGAAATACCACCGAGATAAGATGAATGGCGGTGCAGAGGGGAAAAATAAAAATGAATGAAATATACATATGTATACGAGTAATAATTAAACGAAGATTTAGGCAGGAGCGTTTGATAAATCGAAGCAAGTTTTTTAAACAATAATGAAATTTATAAAAAAAAAAATAGTGAAAAATATATGAAAGCAATTAAAAAGAAATATTACTGAATTACAAAGCACACATTATGTAAAGCGTTAGTTGTTTTCATTACAACCGTCAAAAATACACATAATGTATATACTGTTAGGAGAGTGTTTTTTTACGAAATTAATTTATCTTCAAAAAAAATCTATTATACGAACTATACATACATATATAAATATTTACAATAAACAGATAAATATGGCTGACTACCCATTTAAATTTACAAAAATAAAAAAAAAACAAAGAGTAATACTTATACACAAATATATTTTTATTAATTATAACTTTCACGATTTTCGGCTGAGCTCCTCCTCCAATTTTTGGTACGCGCTTTAATGTTTTTCCAAGAAATGGAGGGACCTAAAGTTTATTCTTAGTCGCCTTCAAACGGCCGAAAGATTTATATGAGGGGTTTTTATTTCGTGTCAGAAATACACTCAGAGGAATTGACATGCCTCCTGCAGAGGCACGATCGCAATGAGAAAAATTAACTTAATTTTTTTATTTTAAATTATTTTTTTTTTATAATTTTGGATGTTGGTTGTTGATAGCCCAGTAGCTAGCAGTGCGTTTCTGCGACCAACATCCGAAACGCAAGGAGTCTATTTCTAACATGAAATACTGGAGCTCGGCCGAAAAAGGACAGTAGTAGTAATCAACTTTAAAATAACGGTCATTATAATTAGTGTAAAATGAAATGAGCTTTTCTTCAAGAAAATAATAATTTTAGCAAATAAATTTCCATAGAATATTCTGAACTTTTGTAAAAAACACAATCAAACCACAACTTGATGGATTTGCTACAATTTCAGAATGTCATTTAACTCTTATTGCAACTACAACGTAATGCAAGCAATTATAATAACAAATAATATTAAAACTCTAACATTAGACTGAATAGGTTAGTAATCTAAATTACAAAGAAACCAACAAAAAAAAAAATGTGTTAAAAAATCACATCATAATATACAAATACACGAGTAAATCTAGATACAATACAATGTACAATACTGTAATATAGAGTCACAAACTGGATTGGGCATCATGTTGTCGATACATATTTGCCGTTTTGATTGCAACAAAGTGTGTTTGAGTACACACAAAAAATCAACAATCAAGATACTAACGGCATCAGGCGAATATCGAAAATGTACGTAGATATATAAGTTTGTTGCATATGTATGTGGCATTGAATATTACTCAAACGAATTGCCAAATTATATATAATATATGAAAATTTACAAACGCCAACGAAAATATTGTCCAAGAGCACCACTGATGGCTGCATGTGGTGATAAATCACAATAACTGTACATAACTGTGGTTTTGCATATTAAACTAACGTTGGCCAAGAGTAAAGCGCTTGCCAGTGATGAACTGTTGATAGCTTAATTATAGGTTGCAAGTGCGAGCGGTTGCAGGTTGTTGGCAAATTTTTCATCCGGCAGCACACCAACAACACAGTTTTAGCAACGCAAAACGCAAAAAGCAGTAATTTGTATTCGGTTTCAAAGTATAATAGCAATTACTCATATGATTTTTGGCCGACCACTGCAGATTCATCCAGACGCTGCAGAAAAGCCATTTGGAGTGAGAGATCCTCTACCCACCGCACCTTCATTTCGCTGTATCTCGGTCATGTTGTGAATTGAGTGGCGAAATTTAAATGTGTCTATGTATTTTCATATGCAATGATATGAGCGTAGTGGTTTATTTGATACACACAGGCATCTACAAAGATTACTAGTAAATTTTTCGCTTTCCAACCCAACAGAGGAGGCGAAATATTTCATTATTAGCTATTTTTTCACTTGAAAGAAATTCTCAGCGAGACGCATTACTCAGTAAATTTCATTTTTAACAAAATTAGCCGAAACAAATTTAATAACAAAACACCACCAGCTACACCAAGCCTTTGCTTTGCTCTATTAATGGCTCTGGAATTCGATTTTATTAGTACTATTTTCTATTTCGAGTTTATGTGGGCTGGTAACTGCCCATAGTCGTCTCAGGTCGATTGCCCCGGTCGCAGGCTACACTCTGATCAAACAATTTTCATCAATAAATCGATTTGTTCTGGCGGCACCCACCGCCAACACTCCAATTCGCCAACACCATGCGTCAATGAAATCAACATGGACTTTGTTGTTATAATTATTGTAATATTCAAAACAATACCTCTGTCTCCATTATTTTTTCCTCTTTTTCTTTTTCAGCCATTTAGTTTTCTATTTTCTCTTCGAATTTCCCCTCAACTGTTTATACTTGTTGTTGCCATTGTTGTTGCAATCGTAATAGAGATGAGCATAGACGGCTTGGCTGATGATTTAATTGCCGGTGATGGCAGCGGTCAGGCCGAGATAAATAAAGTGGTGTTAGTGGTGATGCTGTTGTTGTTGTTGGCCTTTGGTCGTTAACACACACACACGGCATCTAAAGGTGCGCGTGCGGTGGCATGCTCAACCTGCCGCGAAAGCGAAAGGCTTCTGCGGTCATTCGAGAGTACTTGGCGTATTTGTCGAGCATCAGCGAAAGTGTTGGCATTGCGTGGTCGGCAGCGGCGCAGAGGGTTGCGGTTGTCCACTTGTACATTTCATTGATGTAATAAGCGATTTTCCAAACGAGATTTCGCCGCAATTCCCACGGTGTTTTCTAATCTTATGACCGTCACTTTTCATTTGTCTTCTTCTTGCTAAGTACAAGTACTTTTTCGTAATTTGAGTACTCGTATGAAGTGAATTTAAAAGCTCATTTAATGCGTTTACTTTCTTGTTCCTGTTGTTAACATTATTAAAATGATTTTTTTTTGTTTTTCTTTAAATTATATTACCCAAAATAGGAAGAAATTGAGGGGAAACATTAATTATCAAAATAAGTGACTATTCATCTTCGTAGAATTGCCAGAGAAGACTTTGCAAAATCTAAAAAAAAACACACATACAAATAAATCTTAAATTTAAAGGTGAAATATTAATGATTAGAATGCCAGAAAAAATTAATAAATTAATTAAATTAAGCACATATCAGCAGGTATTTTGATTTCGGCACACTTGATTGCAACCCCCATGACTTAACCACAAACACTCTGGTAAAGTGGATCAAAGTGGGTCTTACACCACAATGACTCTTGGCCTAACCCAGGCACTACCTTTCTACAAAAGAGCGTAAAAAGGACCCAATGTGCTTGGTGAACTGCTCAAAAGCTTGCATGTTTGCTTCGTAGGTACTTATCAGCATCAGGATTGGCTAAAATACGTCAGTTTCTAAGTGGCGTATGCTTGCGTTACAAAACCACTTGGAGCACACACGCTCAAATAAATACTCGACGCAGGTAAACAGGATTCACCCCGCACCACCGCCAAGCTTACACCCGAATCTCACGCCTTAGTTCCACCCAATGCATTTACCAGGTTAAAACAGGAATGACCTTCGCACCACATCTCATTTTTCCTAAGTTTTTCCGAAACCCATGTAAAAGCCAAACATGACTAAATTAAAGGGCAACATTTATTAACATCGTTCCCAACTCCTAAGCTCCAAGCTTAAACTGCAGAGGGACGACCGGAATTAGAAAAATTAATTTTCCAAAATTTTGGACACTTATTATCTAGGACCCGAACCTTAGTCTTCTCTATAGTTGTACTCAATAATAACCACTGCTTTTAATTAAAAAGTTATAAGCCTTATGTAAAAGCTTTGGGATCTCAGTGTTTATATATGTACAAGGAACACATAGCCCTTGAATCATTGAGCAGTTTATAAAGATATCATTACGAGGAGACATTAATAACGTCATTTATTAGTTTGATATAATGTAAACTAAAAAAAAATTAACTTCAAGAGCTTCCAATGGATTTAGTTTTTTGCGCTGATAACTGAGCAAACTTTTACATCGTAAAAAAATTTGAAAAAAATTTACTGCTTCAAAGCAACCCTGAGAATATCTAAACAAAACAATAAAATTACGAAAAAAAATTTAAGTAAATCCCTGCAAAAATTCCCCGACTAAATGCAGTGACACTCGCATACATACATACACGTATGTACCTCCACATCACGTCAACTCCAACAAGAAACAAAACGAGAACTAGACGCAAGCTACGTAATTACTGTCCACGGCTTAATAAGCACCAATTTGCCGAATGTAAACAAATAGACATTCGAACCAACTGGTTAACTAGCAAACAAACCGCCTACAAAAGTCAGAATCACAGCAACTACAAACATACATACTCGTACATAAATAGCAGTTAAACAACAAAAATCAAACAATTTCACCAAATAAGCGCAACCGTATCAAACACAATACAACATGCAACACGCGCCAAGACAACCGAGTGGCAAATGAAATACATATACATACATACATACATATACAGACTCAGAAATCAGAAACTCTGTTAACAACGTCTTGAAGCCACTGTTAAGCAGATCAGTATGTTGAACTAACTGTTAAGTGGTTGAATTTTTGAGCCACCAGCGCACACTCACCACACTTAATGTCTTGCACCGATCGCCACCCGATTCAGTTAACTTTGGAAAGCGCACGCGTGCGGTACGTTAATGAAATTTCGACGCGAAAAGGTGAATGAATTTCTGGGTGAAATGCACGAAAGGAGCTGGGCACGTAAAATTTTATGTTAAATTTATTTAATAAGATGTTATTGCGTTATAGGCATTTGTGTAAGAAGAAGAAATTGGATTTTTAGCGCTACAAAAGACTTAAGCAACGAACTTGGCGCAGATTCCATCTATGTAACTATATAAGTGACAATAAAATATATATAAATAATAAAAATCAGCAGCAAGTTGAAATGTAAGGGTTAATTGCTTATGGAAACAAGGAAAGTTAAATGTATTGAAAAATCAAAAGGAGAACATATACAGATAATCACACACAAACAATTCGATAAAAGTGCTGATGAGAGCAAGAGTGGATTAATAATACTTATAGTACTGGTTTCGAATAAATTAAAAATAAATTATATAAAATAAAAATAAATTATATTAAACTAAATAAAGATAAATTTAATGTAATGAAATAAACTAAATATAAATTGAATAAATTAAAACAGCAAAAGTTAAAGCGAATTAAATTAAATTAAACGAAAAATATAAGTTAAAAAATTTTTTTTTTTTTAAATAAGAAATAAAATAAAACCGTAGACAAAAAAAAACAACTGAAATGAAAAACAATACAATTAATTGAATTAAAGTAAAATAAAATAAAAAAAAACAAAAAAAAACTAAATAAAAAAAATTTAAGTTAAATAAATTAAAATGGAATTCAAAATATTAAAATAGTAAGAAAATAAATTACCAAATCTCTAGCGCATAGCTTTTGAAAGGAAAACATAAACAAAGTATTTTACCGAGTGCTTGTTTACATATTTATGCTCTCTGAATCACTCATTTACGCTCTCACTCTCTCTACCCAAATCAAACTTTCTTTACCTCATACACCACCACTCTCTGCTGCAACTCGTGCAATCGAAATATCGCCAACGAAAAGTCAAGCAACAGCAGCAGCAATAACAGCAAAAATCCATCAGTGACAGTCGTCAGCAAGTTTGAAACGACCCGTTTGTTGTATTTGCTCGATTATAAACGTTTTGTTTTCTTACTATTGTTGTTATTGTCATCTTTATTGTGCCGGCACTCCAACCAGTAAGCGGACAAACGAGCAAGTAAGCAAGCCGATTCATGCCAACAAGCTTCGCTGCTGCTTCAAGGTGCTGCTGCTGCTGCTGCTAAAGTGAAAGTTGCACAAAAGCGTGGTCCGTTATCTCCGCTGCGCGCAGAAGCAACGAATTCACACTAGCTTTAGCCGAAGCATAACACTCACTCATACGTTGAACGTCCATGCTGATGGACGCATGTGCGGCAGTTCGCTAGTTCGCTTTAGTGGCTTTAGTAAATATTCCGTTGGACATTTTGTGCGCTGAAGTTGTATGGAAAAAACATATAGAAAAATATGAATGCACATACATACTCGTACTACAAATTAAACTCGTTCGGAATTGTTATAAGCGTTTGAATTGTGCAGTTCTTTAAAGGTGCTGCGTGTTTTCAGCTTCTGAAGCAAAGTATATAATTGAAATAAGTGTGACTACTATTTTAGTGTTTTTATATGAAGAATTAATGTGTAAAAACAAATGAATGTAAATAAATAACTAACTAAAAGCAAGTTAGCACTTTTAAATGAAATATAAAATAAAAAACAAAATTATGAATCTGTGGAATAAAGTGAAAGGATTTGTGAAACGGTTGCATAAGACAGTAACTAATTTTTTTTCTTTGTGAAATAATAACTGAAAATACTACCATTTTTCCAATAATTAAAAATTAAAAATTAATTTCTTCAGATAAGAATATTAAATATAAAAATCATTTCAACTTACGAACCCGTTAATTGTGTAGCTAAAATTATTGTATGACTTTAAAAAAACATTTCAAACAAATGAGAAGTTTAATGAAAAAAATTGAGAACTCGAATCGGAAAAATTATTATTTTGTGCTCCTTGCCAAAGTTTCTATTCCCAATAGTAATTTTGAGTTATATCTAAAATTAGAATTTTCCTTAATTTGATGACTGTGTTACTGAAATAAAAATTCCCATTACAATATATAAATATTATGTTACGTTACGTTAAAGCGTATTTATCGTAGATTTTAAAATTACCATTTCAGAATCTCATAAAAAAATCATTTAAATAAAAAATATTAAAGCTATCAAAACTAGTCCGCAATACTTTCGGCTAAAGGATGACACGACTGAACAATTATTATTCATTATTATGATTATTTTTTTTAATTTCTCTTTTTAATTTTTTAATAAATAATATTTCAAATTTGTATTTATGCCAAGAAAATTTTAAAAATATAATTTCTGAGCAAAGATAAACGAAACACACACACATACACATACAGCGTAGAACTACACATACTCGTATGTATTTTAAAAATAAACACACGCACATAAATACGAATAAAAACAAAATAAGAACGCTTATTCGAAAAAGGGAAAAAAAATGCGTGTAAAAAGCTCACAGCTACTAAATAACTGGCAATTTCAGTATGTGTTAATTAATGTCTTGGCCAGTGTGCATATACATATAATATGTTGGTTGAGTTTACTTTGGTTTGCATGCGAAACGCTCGAGAAGACAGTTAGTTTACCGGACCAACAGAATGCCTGCAGCAAAAATAAAAAAAACGGTGCGTCACTGATCGCTAAGAGGGGCACACAAACATATAAGAACACACACACAGCATCCCTGCAACCCAATTTAACCATTGGCGGCATTTAGTTATCGCACACGGCAGAAGCAAATGTTCTCAGATAGTTAGTCAAGTGTGTGTATGTATGTATGTATGCATATCAGTATTTCGGCCACTTGCTTGTTGTTTTTTACCACTTGTCTTTGTAGATTTTTACCTAATTTCTTTAAAATGTTACTGTTGTTATGCCTTCATATTTTTTATTTATTGCTTTATGTGTACTTTAACAATATTTTATACATACAAACATACATACTTATATACACGTATGTGTAGTCACAAATTTGTATTGCTGCTCTGACTTTGCCATTGCATTTTGCTCTTCGTTTGTTGTTTTTTTTTTTAATTTCATTCTGTTCATTTCATGCTCATAATACGCATAAATTATCAGAATTTGCCACTCCACGCCTCTAGAGCTCAGCTGCTGCTGCTGCTGCCAGTCACCTCGTGCATTTCCTCACACCTGAAAAAAGCAGTTCACCAATAACACCAACAACAACAACAACATTAGCACCAATAATTAAGTTGGAGAAAACTCATATAAATACATATTCATATATGTACGAGTATGTTTGTGTGGTTGTGTGGTTGTGTGGTTGTGTTCTATTGCAACGTTGCAGCGAAACAAGTTCGTTGCTTTTTGGCTCTTCTTCGTTCGTTCGCTCGTTCGTTCGTTCATTGCCTTGGCACATTTGCCATTTAACCAATCAGCCAACGTCCAGATTTCCGCCAGCTTTCTGCTGTCAGCAGTCTCTTGTTTTGTTGTTGTTGTTGTTGTTGTTGTAATAATGTTCTTGTAAAATGTCGATGATATAGTTTGAATGAAGCGTATGATTGAGCATACACGCGAATAGCGGTATTTTTGCAAGCAAATAAGACAAGCGACTGAATTCAAGCAAATGAAAGAAGCTTGATAAAACAAAAACACAACAAACAAGAACAACAACAACCATCCAACCAGCCAGCCGTAATAAACTTGTGCGCTAAAATACAGCATAGTTTATGAGTTCAGCAAAGAAACAGTAGCAGTTGACGTTTGTATGTATGTTGTGTTAGTATGTGTGAGCATGTGTGAGCATGTGTATGTGTGCGTCAGCATCCGCAATGCAGATTAATTGTGAAAAAATGCAATTTCGCTATAAATTATATATATATATATATACTGATGAAGATGTTTCACATATACGCGTATGTACATAGGTATATACTATAGTCTCGCATAAATATGAAATGAGTTATAAGTGAATAATAAATAGGCGCGGAAATATTAAAAATCACGAGTTGTTTCAAAATATGATATATTTCATTTTCTTCACTTTTTATGAAGGAAGTTTTTCTAAAAATTCATTATTTTTATTTAATAATTTTTTTTTTTTTTTAATTTACATAATTGGTATACATTATACATTTCTTAAAACTTAATTATCTGTAATACTTTGAATTGATTTAACTTTTTTTCAAAGGCGCTCTAGTAACGAAACGTTGTCATTTCGTTTTGATTATATGAACAATAAACTAACCGAAACGATTTTGTTTCGTTTCTACACGAAATGAAGTTGTTAATGTTGAGGCCGCATAAAGTCATCGTCAGCGTTTATTTAAAAGTAGCTGCTTCCGATGATTTAACAGCACACTTTAATTTTAACATTTATCATTCTCTGTTAACGATTTAACATTAACGACGGCATTTCGTCGTTTTGAATTTTCTAGCCCTGCTCTTTTTTCTTATTACTATTAATTTAATTGATTTAATAAAATCAGCGACACATTTGAAACAGACTAGGAAAGTATTTTAAATAACTTGAATAACTCTTTTATTTGCTAATATTTTTTATTTATTTAATATTAGAACCAATAATTAGAACCAATAATATTTATTTGCTTTTTGTTTTTTTTTTTTTTTTTTGTTTACTTATTAATACAAATAAGGTAGTCCTAGATTTTTATTATTTTTTCTACCTTCCTAAAAGTTTAAAATCTTGTTCCAAACCAAATTTAGAATATACAGTGAAATGTAAATTTAATAAAAACTTAAACAACACATATATACACGCATCCAACAAATGCAATTATAAATTGACAAAAATAGTGTCATAAACAAAATTCTAAAAGACATTTATAATTTCTGCGAAATGAACGATACAAAATTGTATTAAAATAACAAAAACTTGAAACTGAAATAAAAAAAAAAAAATCAACTGTTCCAAATTCTTTCACAAATTCGCACACACATTTCTAACTATCAATACACTTTTCCTTTTACAGTGATTACACATATTTCTCCTCATCTATTCTATTCTGTGTACTTTCTGTGCTAAAATACGCGACAATTAAAAATCGCCGAAATAAAAATAAATACTTTTTCGAATGGAGCAATTCAATGCACACATAATTATATTAAAATAAATAAGTAACAAAAACTCAACGCCAAATCACATATTGACCGCAAAATCTTATTAAAAAAATATTTCGGTAAAAGAAAATTCTGTGCCGTGGAAATTGTTCTAATCTGCGCTTCAGAATAGTGTTGGAATGCTGAAGTGGGTTAACATAGCAACGCGCCGTAGCGCGTGGCTATCAACGAAAAGAGTAATAACACCAGCGACGACGTATGCCAAAAAATCAACAACAAAAACAACAACAAGAGCAACAACAACACCGATAACATCTCACACGTTGACCTCGAAATCAACATCAATCAATTTTGCCATGTTGCTGCTCACAACGCTGTGTATAATAGCCGAATTAGTGCAGGCGACAAATGGATTTAAGCCAATTGATATGAACAATAGCGGTGAGTACCTCACGACTTGGCTTCTGCTTTTCTTTTAAAAATGTTATATATTTTTTTTTTTGAAGTATTAAATATGTAGTTGTGTGAAA
This sequence comes from Ceratitis rosa, assembly GCA_037013455.1. Classification (NCBI taxonomy): domain Eukaryota; kingdom Metazoa; phylum Arthropoda; class Insecta; order Diptera; family Tephritidae; genus Ceratitis; species Ceratitis rosa. The sequence continues at coordinate 36,414 of JAWMAG010000406.1, read as the reverse complement.
GAGCTGTTGACAATTGTAGGTGTTTTGCTTTTCGTTATTATTTCACTGGAACTATTGGAAGTGTTTTTGGTTCATTAAGTGTGAAGCGATTTTATGGTATTGATTTAGCTTCAATCAGTCACGGCAACCTCGCTTTAAGCCCCCAAAAGTCTTTTTTTCAGTATTATGGTTTCATTTATATTCTAGTTGTTTTTGTAGGATGTAGTAAAATATAGGAAAAAATAATAGAAGCTACTCAGCTGTGAACTTAGAGATAACTGAAGAAAGCGTAATTTTTTAATTCAAACAATATGTGGCTTCTTATGTATGTACACGTATAAATAGAAATACAAATTATTTCTCTCTCATAAATTTCTTTTTCGAATTTGTCTAAAACTTCCAGCCATTTAAAAATCTAAGAGTTTGTCCTTTGCTTAATATTGAGTAACCCGATCTCAGCTCTAAAAAAACAGAATTATGGTTCCTTCAATAAAACCTCGTCAAACCCATTGCTCCCCTGCTTACCTGTTAATGTCACTCAAATTGGACACTAAATTATTGTTGACTATGATCAAATAAAACTCTAGGCTGTTTAAAGTAATTATATAATAATAATGGACAAACCTAGGTTCATAATGCTATTTAATTCAGTTAGGCATCCTTTAGTGGGATATACTAGAAAGCAATATAAAAAAGAATTATAAGCCTGAGATTTCTACTAGGGACATTAAAGTGTATTCATTCTTTCCAAGAGGTTAGAACAGTGGATCGATCCATTTACAATATTGTGGGAAAGGGAGGTTCAGAAGTTTAGTACTCAAAATTAGGGTACGATTCATACGAAGGTGTTGGTTCAGAAAATTTTCTCGACTCGTTTCATGCATCTTATATAAGAAGAATGGTACGATATCCAGATGGAAGAAGCATAGTCAATCCTTGTTCTAAAATAAATATCAAGGGGACCAAAACGTTGTCTTGAAGTGCGCCCGATGTGTATTAGATAGGTAAGATGTTATCCACAGAAGGAAAGGGGAGGAGAAACCCATGTCAGATAACTTGGAAACTAGAACTTTGTGGCAGACTCTGTCGAAAGCTTTTGCAAAGTCTATATAAATTGTATCGTTGATAACATACTTCTTTGAATTGAGTAAGATAATCTTCCGTAATAACTTTTAAAATCGATATTTTTATTATAGACTACTCAATTGCTAAACTTGCTTTATGCACTGTCCAGAACTTTCAGAGATTCCTCGGTTCACGCGCCTTCTGTCAATCATAATTTAATAGCTCAGATATTGCAATCTTTCCGAAGATTGAATTTCTATCATTTGGTCGATATGTTTTCAATTTCTTAAATAATTAAATAAATAACGCATTAAAGTTTGGCACTTTGATGTATTTGCATAATTTTTCAATTTCGATATTCATTTCTAACAATTTATTTTCCTCTTCTTGGCCAAACTCATCCCGCGTATAAAACGATTTGAAAGCGGACAGATCAAAAATCCAATACCAACAATTAACGCAGCTTGGAAAACGTTTTTTCGAAGATCACTATTTTGGGCAAAATAAATTTGTTTAGGAAAATGTTTGTTGTTGTTTTTTCGGTCTGACACAACATGTTTCGGAATCGAAGTAAATTTTCTTCTCTTTGTGAATATGAATTTATGCTTAAAAAAAATAATAATTTTTATTTTATTTTTGTTGAATTTCTAATATATATTTTATACACATGCACAGACATCTTCATACATATACGTGTTTATGTTATGTCTGCAAAAATTTATAAATACTTTCACAGCATTAATGTAAGGCAGTGAAATGATTTTCTAGTCTAATTTTTTTTTGTAATTTGACAAAATTTTAATCGTTGCCAGATTATTTTTGTACTCTTCTCATATGTAATTGTTTCCTCATCCCACTTTTTGCCATTAACGGTTCTAAACAACACTTTTAATATATAAAAAGTGAAATAAATTTCACACTTAACCACTAAATGTTTTATTGTACGTTATACATATTTATACCTATGTGCATACATATATGGTGAATACTTTTGCAACGCTATAGCTAGATAACGTCAACAATCAAAATAAATACCAGATAATGCAAACATAAGCCACAGAATGCTCTAATTATAGAAAGTAGGATTTGCAAAAGCGAGGCAGCTCTTTGACACTGTTACACTAACACATACATGTGTATGTATGTATGTATGTATGTATATATGAACTGAGATCTGAGATAGATAACGCGACTGGCGACTGTTAGATGATGCTCACATTGTTGTAAATGAGACAAATACCGTTACTAATGCTTGCAGTAGAAAATTACAGCGGCTAATAATAAACACATACATACATATATATGTATTCTCTACAAAGCTGTTGTACTCTAATACTCATTTGCTACTAATCTAAGCTTTTTTCTGCTTGTTCTAACGTCTAACGCGCACTGCAAATTCCTCGCACTCGCACACACGCATACACGCACACACGAGCGTAATGAAGCTTGAAACGCGTTTGTTGCTTAAGTCTTTTGGTAGCGTAACAACACTAACACTCAAAAGGCGAATGAAGCACCCGTTGTGGCAACAAATGCATGCCGGCGTGTACATACATACACTATACAGTACGCAAGTATTTATATACATATGTACATGTGTGTAAATTTAGTTGGCGCTGGAAAAATATAAAAAATTTCACAATATTTAACGCACTTTCACGCTTGTAAGTTGACACAATAAAAAATTGTGTAGTGAAATATGTCTACTAAAATTAAAAATTAATGTGCTCTCAAATCTGTTTTGGGTGCTTTTGGAGTGGAAAATATTTTTTGAAATCCGAAAATTTGTTCTTAGTTATTCTATATAAAAATACCATTATTTGGGGAAAGTAGGCTCAAAAATATGTACATTTAGCCGCAGAAAATTAAGTAAAAATTATCAAGGATTTTTCCTTAATTTGCCATTTATTTTTTCAAGAATTTATAAATATTCTAATGAATCAAAAATTAGGTTTCTGAAAATAAAACTCATTTTAAATTTTAATCAATATTTTTAATATAAATCTATTTATTATAGTTACAAGAAATTTTAAAATTCAAAAATATTTTTTTTTTAACAAACTCCAACTCAACCTTTAGTGAGAGTAAAGCTCCCCCACACATGCTATATGTATGATATGTGCTACCCTCTACACGTAAATATAAATGTAAACATGTTTAAATTTGTGCTAAATGCAAAACGTGATGGCATTATTATTACATTTTTATTTCTGTCATTTCTACCACTACCCACAAATTCTTGTACCAACAACAACAACTTGCTTTAACTTGGCTATACTTTTTTGTGTAGCTTCTTCGATAATGACGACGCCAGCCTTGGCTCTGCGTGGTATATTGTGGTCAAGAGTGGTAATAAGAACAAGCATTAGCAATAACAACGCGTAAAATAGTAGTGAAAAAAATTGTGAATAGTTTTATGGTTAGCTGGAGTATGCCAGTGGCAGTGACAACAATAACGAGCTGCGCAACATATGTACGAAATGCGAGCAACAGCAATACATATACACGCACACACAAGCATATGTTTTCATTTGAAGCACTTCCACTTCCATTATCACTCGCCATAATTTCACAATCACGTTCCGCTGCTGGCGCGCGCTGCCTCCTGTCCACTATTTAGATTTAGCTTCATTTTCTGCTGTAAGAATTTCTCTGGCCATTTGTTGGCTTTCTTGCAGCTACTATTTGTAGCTCTTATTAGCATGTAAGCATGACTACTGTTGCACACACAACACGCACACAAATGCATATAAACATATCACTGTCAGTCAACATTTTCGGTATCATATCATTGGACGGCATTGCCATCGCGTTATTCTATTTCACGGCATTTGTATGTATTAATGTGTGTATGTATTAATGTGTGCATTTATTTGCCATTGAAAATTTCTATTATTTTTATATGTGCATGTGTGGTGTGTTGTAAGGCAACGCACGTCTATAACTGCATAAATATTTATGTACAAAAGCATACCTGTATGCGTGTGTATGTGCGTTGAGACGGACGTAGTTGCAAATAGAAATTGTTAAGTGATTTTTCTGGTCAATAACTGCAAAGTATTAGCGCTGAGGTATTTTTTCGCTTTCTAATCTTGTGAAATTTATGTGCAATTCTTGTTTTATTTTTTTTTCATTTTATATTTTTTTTTGCAATATTAAACTGTTAGTGTTTTCAAAGAAATTCGAGACAAAAAAATGTAACTTTTTTAATTATTTTATAATTTTTTCTCAAAAAGGAGTTTCTAAAATAATTAAAAAAAAGATTGGATTAAAACAAAAAGTTTTCCTTGATATATGATATTTCTAAATTGTCAAATTTTATTACAAAAAATTTCTTCTCAACTTTACTCAATAAACAAAGTCTCGATGCAATACATAAGTAATTGAATAAATATTCGAGAACTTAATAAGTCCCAATTTAAAAACTTAATAACCACCGGAAAGCAGCAAAAATAAGCTAAGAATTAAAAACCTAAGGAAATTAAAATTTATTAAAAATAAATAACAAGAGAAAAACTAATAACCGAAATAAATTAAATATTTTCTTAATTAATTTTAATAATCAGACTCTGACCATATATAATATATTTTTTGATAATAAAAAAGTTTTCTTTATGAATAGTTTGTGTAAAAAATAAACTAATTTATGAAATAATTAAATTATTTGAAAGAAAATTTACAAAATCAGAAAAGTTATTTTATTAAATATTTTATTTCACAATTCCATATTTAAAAAAAAACTTTGAAATATTAGTAATTAGAGCAAAAATAATAATAAACAAAGAAGAACAAGAAGAAGAAGAATTGTATATCAAAAATAATTTTTGAAAAAAAAAAACAAGTAAATTAAATTCAATTAATAAATAGGATTAAATCTAAAAAGTTAATAAAAAATAAAGAAAATTTTAAAAATTATGATTAATTATTTATAGCAAAAATAAATTAAGTTGATAAAAAAATCACAAAATTAAATAAAACTAACAAAACATTGTAGATATAACATTTATATATAATATGGCTCCAAAAAGAGAAAAGTGTTAAAAATTAATTAACTAAAAATAGGTAATTAACTTAAAAATATTTTAAAAAAATATTGAAAAAAATTTGAACTTATTTAAAAAATACCATAAAAATATAAAATAATTGAAAACAGCAAAAGAAAAATTTACTGCGTTTTCTGATAATTACCAAAGTTTTATGACTTAAATACTAACATGCCACTACATTACATAACCGTAATGACATCATTTAACTGTTAAAGAAATCAAAAATATTTTGTTATTAATAAAAGCTGATTAATGGATGACCAAATCATTTGTCTATACAAAAATCACTTTACATTTATTGACAAACGAAATTTGTGTTTGCAAAATTTTCACTTTCTTTGGTTTCCACCACATCAATACTAGGAAGGAAGTGAAATTCGAGCATATGCAAATCAGCAAGACCGTTACCTAACTTCTTTATACAAGTAGTCATTACACATATAATCCATAATTTCTATGTTTACATGCATATATATAATATTTCTCCATAATTCGTTAATTAGCACTAATTCAAATTTAAAATAAACAAATGCCAATATATGTACATATATTTGAATACACACATATACATATGTATGTATATATATATGTATGTATATACATATGTATATGTCAAACAAAAATGATTAGCTCAACACGTACTTTTACACACTTTACACAGCAATATTAAGCAAATATGAATAAATTTTCAAATTTAAGTCCCATTCAAACCAATTGTGTATATATGTATATATGTACGTATAGACAAAAATTTAACCCACATACAAAATACATAGTTGTTGGTTAAAAAAAAAACACACAAAACGACATGTTAATAGATTTAAAGAATTGTAATCAATTCAAAAAAATGTTAAGTTGCGCAAAAGAGATGGCATAAAGCACCGTTTTTTCGCACTTTCTTTTTCCAAATGAAATCTTGCCGCCAAGCACAAGCGTACATTTTTTTTGGACTTGGTTTGGCAGTTTGGCAGCAGACCGTTGTCTTGTGTGTCAACGGTATAGTCAAAAGCAAAATAAAAAAGTAGACTCCCATTCAAGCTTTAAATATTTATGCAAATAAGCGAATGCCCGAAGCGGCGGATATCGATTTTCTATTTATGTTGGTATTTGGTTCTACTAGCTTTTGACTCTCTCAAAGCAATATAGTCTATGATTTTCGCTCTCAGTAAGTGATAAAGTGTTATCTGACTGTTAACTAAATGCCTTGGTACTTCGGTATATATAAACTGTTATCTATAATCTTGCATTAGTCTCCAACTAGTACCTATATGTATGTAATAGGAATTCAGAACTGATCTTAAAATGACTGGGAAAATTTCCAAAAATTATACAAAACACACTGATAATAATAAGAATAAAACTAAATTTAACAACGATAAATTTTCTTTTTGTAGAATTTTTCTATGGAAAACTTTATTTAGCAGAACGCAAATTCCATCTAAGCCACAGCACATCACCTATCTAACCATTTAGTTGGAAAAAAAAAATCATTAACCAAATAACCAAAATATTTTTATGAAAAAAAAAAACAATAGAAAAGACAAATATGGTAAAAAGGAAAATTTTACTTTTGGTTCCTCCGTTTAAGTGATTTCTTTCACTCACTTTTCACTCATCAGCACACATACGTGTACATACTTTTTGTGTTGTTGTTGCCATCATTTAAAATCATCATTAAATTTGATCCACTATTTTGGCCTTTGAGGTGCTTACAATTTTATCTTTTAAGCGCATCAACAGCTCCATTAACTACAATACATACCCTGAGCGCCTGCCTGCGCCAAGCAATGATTATGAGTGCTGCTCTTTTAACGTATGTGCGGTTGTTTATAGGTTTGTTTTTGAGAGCTATGTGTCGACAGCTAGTAATCAAACAAAATGCCAACAAAACGGCCCAAAAGCCCACTGGCGTCGTTGAGAAGTTAAGTTGAGTGATTTACGAGTATGTATGTGCATAGAGACATACAAACATTCATACAGACATGTGGGCATATCGGCCATAAGAATAATGCTTGCTTTTGTTGTTACATACTTCTTCTTCATCATTCACTGTTACTCTCTTAATGTTATTATTGTGATTACTATTTTGTATCGCATAGTAGATTCACATTATCCCCACTCAAAAATTATATACTTACCACAACATTTTTTTTATTCATTTTCAGCATATACAAAGGCATTGTAATGGATTATATTTATAAAAAATTAATCAAAAATGAACAAATATTTAAATGTGTATATGTAAATGTATGAATGTTTGAAATATTTACATAAATAAACATATTTACAAACACGCCTGCGTCGCAATATAACAGTACAGCAACACATTTGCCTACAATCAGTTATTGATATCTAAGCCTGCAGCAAAATGTTGAGCTCGTGTTGATGGTAGGAGTAGAAGAAGTGTAGCTCTATTTGATGGATTTGATTGATGTTAGGCAGCACCAGCTGATAAGACAGCTGATGAACTAGTGAAATGTAGAAAAAAACTAGAAAAAAAAGTTACCGAATAAAGACTGGATTATAAAGCTTTACTGCATTGCGACGAGTAAAGTTGATAATAGGCACCTATGCATTTTTCTACTACTAAATATTCATCTACTACTTTTTCTACTACACTTTCTCATTAACATCAAAACTTCGGCTTATTATCGACTACATTTTCTTCACTTTTTTTACTACTTTTTATTACCTATTTACCACGTTTTCTACTACTTTTTAAAATTTTCTACAGATTTCTTTGTTATTTTCTAACATTTTTTTTCATTTTCTCCATAATCTTACAGTTTTGCTACTTTTTTTTAATATTTTTTTTTTTTTGCTATACTTGCACCTTTATGTAGCAAATTCAACCACATTATGACCACAACAAAACAATGTGGCAAATTAAAATTAATATTGTTAAAATGCACATTTCTATCTGCCTATTGCCTACTTTTTCAATTACAATTTCAATTTGCTTTCCTTGCACTGCGCTTTCTCACAAGTAAACATTTACATTTCTACACATAGCCAAACACACATACAAATATACATACAAGTACTTTAATTTTGTACATGTGTATGTATGCACATTTGTATTAACGTATGTATGTACGTGTATGTATGTATGTGCAAACACCTGTCACCAGAAATAATTCAATTTCATTGTCATTCATCAGATGATTATCTGCTCAAACAACCATAACAATTTATACACACACACACCATACATACATACATACATACAGAGGTATTTATATTCAGACCAGAGCTTGAGACAGCAGCAATGAGAATAGAAAAGTAGTAGTAGTAGCAGAAGAAGAAGAGGAAGCAGTCTAAAAGCAAAAAACAAAAAAAATAGAAGAGAAAAAAAGCAAAAATAATTCGACAAGTGGTGAAAGTGAAATGCTGTGGTGAGCTCACGTAGAGTTTTTATTTCTCTTTTTAATTTTTTATTTATTTATTTCTTTTTTGTTTCTTTTTTTTGCTTTTTTCCATATTTTTTTCCTTGTTGGCATACGCTCTTTGACATGCAAAAATACATAAACAATTACAGACAAACAAAAGTGTGTTTGAATAATAAATAAAAATATACAAAAATTTAAATATTTATTTATAAATTTCGCTTACTCAGTTGCTTGCTTCATTCATCACTACAGACTTGTTGGCTTCTGCAGTTGCAGTTGAATATTATTTTATTTATTTATTTATTGTTTGCTAATATCTTTGACAATTTTTTCCGTTTCACAACTAATACTTTCCATGTTTTTTGTCTACATACTTTACGTTAATTTTAAAACTATATTTCTTAAAAAAACGTTTCTGTTTACAAAACAAAACTACAAAATAAATTAATGCACCAAAAAGTGTTAGATATAAAATCCACAAGACTTTTTTTTTGTTGGAAACCTTATTTGTTTCCTCAAAACTATTATTTCAAAATCCCAATTAAAATTTTAAAGGGGAAAATATTTCTTCAAATAAACCTTGCGACGTTCATTGCCCACTTTTTGTGCTTTCCGCGACTGTCAGCGGCTTTTGCACTACATTTCACAAACTCAATGCTTTTGAATATAGGTATGTACATATATACACTTGCACATATATACGAGTATTAATTACTTTCATTGCCCAGGCGGATATTTAGCATGCATTTCACGTTTACTCATGTGCCCACTTTTCCTCGAAGACTTCAACTCATGACTCTCTTGCTGTTCCGTCGCCAATATCATATTTTCTTAAAAAAAATCAGCTGACTTTATTTCTCTTCAGTAATGTCGTTTTGCATGTTTATTCACTTACCTACTCACTTACTTATTCACTTTGCTTTTTTATATACTAATTCTGCATGAATTTGTCTTTTCGTGCTGACATTTGTAATGTTTGCTTTGCTGAAAATGCAGAAGACAGAAACTTTCACTGATGACTCGCAGTAGCGTCGTGGCTTTTCGTCAACCGAAAGTCAAACGACAGCTCGGAACCACAGTGAGGACGCTGCAGCACTTGATATGAATGACAGCAGAGCACCGGCATTTACTTAGGCGGAGAAGCCCACCGAACTGTTACCATCGGTGCTGGTGACACTAGACTATAACCTGAATGCCAAAATGACGAAACGTGCATTAGAAATTTTTATTATTATCATTATTTTATTCAAACTGATTTCGCAACGTTAGAATACAGACCGCAGCTGCCAAATATGAGTTTATTTATTTATTTTATTTTTTTCCGTGAACATTTATGCTATTATGAGCCAAATAGACATTTATAACAGAAAGGAAAATATGTACAAAACAAGCTTATTTAATTACATTTGAATCTTAAATGCACAAAGTTAGTGCTAATTTTATGAAAAAAAAATAAAAGAAATTTAATATATTCACTAACAGTTCAAAGACCTTTTTTACATTTAATGGCGCTAGATTAAAAAAGAAATTATGTAAAATCATGCACTAAGTATTTTAATGTGCTGATCTGACTACTACTAAAATCAAAATTATAATTTGTATTGGAGTTGTATGAAGTGTAAGTAATTAAAGTTTTTGCATTAAGTGTGAGAATTTAATTCATAATTTTGATTTTTTGGCGAATTTTAGAATTTGAAAGAAAATTCGAATACGTACCTATACTTCAACAGACACAAACTTATCTTCACTTTTCGACTGTATCAGATATATGTATAGGTATATATATTTTTACTTATTCAGTTAAGAATAAACTCCGAAAACTACTGGAGCGCAAATTGCTGCTAAAAGCCCAATTTATTTTCTTTTTTATTTTATAAAAAGTAATAATTTATTTTAATTAATATTTATTAATACATGCATTTAAATTACTTATTACCCCTCATTTGTAGCAGGCAGACTTTCGTTCTTTCGATAATGCATCGAGCCTTCATCGTTCAGTGGGCAAGCTTATTGGCGCACATTAGCATTGGTCATTCTGTTCGAACTGCCAACTGGTGCATGCAATTGGAGTAGTTGCATGCAACAAATTTTGAGTTCATTACTATTATTACAATCTTGGCAACATGTTCACTGTTAAGTTCTTTGATGGTTTTTTTCTAGCTGCATACAATTTAATGAGCCCACGAAGTGGCTTTTCGATTTTTTTTTTATTTTTTCTTTTTTAATTTAGGTTGTTAACCCATTTGCCACATTATCTAACACAAAATTACACAGCTTTGCTTATTGGTTAATGATCGCCATCTGTATTTGGTAGAAATACCGGGAAACTAGTATAAATTGGATTAAATAAATTAATCTTGTTTATCACTATATAAGTATTGTATGTATATAAGAAAAGAACATAAATTAGTAAATATGTACATATTTGTTTGTATAGTAAAATCATGGACATTGTCGAGTCCGACCGGCCTTGTTTCGATTGCCCAAGAGCTAAATATTGCACAAAAAACCATTTGGAACCATTCGAATAAGGCTGGATACGAAAAGGAAAAATTAAAACATTAAATTTTATACAAAAATAATGGATTTCATTTTACTACACCAATATTTAACCTGGGGACCAAATTTCTGAGCTTTGTGGTATATCAATCATACCTAGCTATATGGAGTGATATTACCTGACCATGGCTAGGAACTCCCTATTGAGGATACAGCAGAAGCTGAAAGGGTGATGAGTAGGAGGAAACGATCTCCCTCTTCTATGCGACTGCCTTGCTTTAGACAGTGCTAGATGTTGGAATTTTGGGACACTAAATATTAATGAAATAAATATAAATTTAGTATTTAACAATATATAAAAGTTTATGCGTCCATCAGCAGCCATTTGATTTCACCTTCTTTCGTTCTTTTTGAACCGAAAATTTTCCTCAAGTTATCACACTTTCCAGGAAAAAATTTAATTTTTAGCCATGCTTTTGTTATAGTTTTAACAGTGCGTCGCGGCAATTTTATGAGGCTACCATAAAACGTCCAACAGCACCTAGCCTGTTTATCTGTCTGTCTGCATGTCTTTTAACGTGAAATATAATCGTAACAGTGACCCATATGAATGAGATGACCAACACACGCACACACACACACACACACACACTATTTATTAGCTGTTGTTGTTCTCGGTGACAATGGCGGTGATAAAATTAAAAATGCAATAATATCACAAGAGCAACAACAACAAAAACAACAATATATGGTGACAGAAACCGGTAAAAGTAAAGTAAAGAACAAGAATTTCGTTTTGTAACTGATGTTGGTGACACACCTCTGGTAAGCAAGTAATGGGATGCAATGTGAGAGTGGTAAATGAAAGACATTCCAGTTGGGAGAGAGCAATTGGTGTGAGGTGAAGCAAAGTGTGGCAAGCAGAGCCAGCTGGATGGCAAACAAGCTGTAATCAATCAATAGTAATATACGTGTATCTTATATATGTAAGATTCTAAAGATATTTGACAGCTGCTGAGATTAAGAAGGTACAAAGTAATTCTCTTCTACAACTGTTGAATTTAGATGTCACAAATGTGTTGCCAACTATATTTAAGACATTTGCTTTTATTCTCATTGGTGTCTAGTTGATTGTTTCACAGCTTCGTCCGAATGAGGTCGAGTCTGGTCCTCCATCATAGAGGATCTTCAAATATTATTTTTAGTCATTTATGATAAAGTGTCGGGGTTTTTGTCTCATACAAGAGAATATTTTAAGCGAATTTCTTATTTTATTACCCTTCTTCATCTATTCTTACACTAAAACAAATTCCTTCTATACACTCGTATGAAATTGAAACTCTTCCTAATTTGGGCCTAAGAAGGAATATTCTCTGCATAAGTACCAAGAATTCTGATGCTGAATTTCAAGTATTGGAAACAAAACAAAACAGGTAACATTGAACCATAAATAAACTCACTTTCGTTATCTTTCCCACTGCACCAGCGAAAACGAATGTGATAAAAATAGTATAATGAATTTGAGTATGACTAAAATAAAATAGCATAACAACTTTCTTAGCTTTTCCAAGCCTCATTTGGAAATTTATTTTAATCATTAGACCAAAGCTGCTGCCAGAGAAGCGAGGAAAATGCGTTTAAACGATAAAGGAAATAAAATATTTATAGAAATATACACATACGAGTACATGCATAATATACACTAAACTACATACATACACACAACAAAAGTAAAATGCGAATGCTAAGCAGAAAAAACCTACACTGTAAATATTTATGAGATCCGTTTCTCACCATTGAGCAAAGAAAGTCAGCAAATCGAAAAGGGCAACTAGAATTATAATTCAATTTGAACATACATACGAGTATGTAGTACCTATATATGAATGGGCCATTTGAATAAGAAATGGAAGAAGTGGAAGTGAGAAATTCAATTGTCACGCGATGCCAAGCGAATCCGCCGATGTACGAGCAGACGACGCACGACTAATAAATATTCATAAATATACCAAAGGAATGCGTCTTTCAAAAGGTTTACGAGTGTGCTATAAACTTAACTACAACTCATACCTACATACGTAAGAGTATATGTGAGTGCAGGGTATTGATTATATGTAAATCAGAACTTTCATTTTCAGTAGCAGAAAAAAAAAACCAGAAAATGTAGGTAAAATGTATTTTATTGTGCATATGTAGATATGTAAGTGTAAATAGTTGAAAGAGAAAAATGTTTTCCATATTGATGAGTTTCGACTGTTACATGCATACGTGTACATATGTATATGTAAGTACATATATGAATAAATTGAAACCAATAAAAGACTTACATTTGCATTGTTTAATTTATTTCACAGTAAAAACCACTTCATTTCAGTTTTATAGCGCTTTCATGCAACCATGCAGAAAGTAAAAAATAATTATTTTGTCCTGGAAATATTTCAGTTTTGCTTTGAAAAAAATCATTGCAGTTTTAAATAGAAAGCTATTTTTTACAATTTATGAAAGGCATTGTGGAAGGTATTTGTATAATTGCATGTTGGAATTTTAATAAGAGAGAGAATTCCACAAACTCACTGAATTAGTTATCATTGCCTTGTAATGCGAGCGAAATAAATGTAAATAAAACAAAATATAGTGAAAATAAATAAATATAATCAAATAAAATAATCTTATGTCCGCATGGAAAAATCCAGTAATTTCCAAAAATCTCCAAAAGATACCGACCGAGTGACTTGAAATTTCATCAGATTGCTTCTATGATACCTGGGAAGGATTTCATGAAAAAAATTTGGGGAAGTAGACCAGGGACTGACCTATTTGAAAAAATCTTATTTATGGTTCAATTTACTTCGGTACAAAGATGTATTTTTGCTTAGATTAATAGGAAGACTCTTTTTCTCTCCGGGAAGTGAACCGGGGAGTTGCCTATTCAAAAAGTCGGACTATTTCTCTCCCCGATAAGTGGACCAAACCAAAAAATTTGTATTCCCCAAGTATTGAGTAAATAAAGTCAAGCTAAAAAGATATTATATTATTAAAATTTCATACATTCAATGAGTATGTGCGAAAGCGAAGCGTTGCAAGGTTTATGAAATTATATTAAATTTATAAAATAAAATATTAAATCAAATAAACTAATATTGGATGAAGCAAAAAAAATTTAAAAAAAGATAAAATAATATAAAATAAAATAAAATAAAATAAAATAAAATAAAATAAAATAAAATAAAATAATTAAAATAAAATAAAATAAAATAAAATAATATAAAATAAAATAAAATAAAATAAAATAAAATAAAATAAAATAAAATAAAATAAAATAAAATAAAATAAAATAAAATAAAATAAAATAAAATAAAATAAAATAAAATAAAATAAATTAAAATAAAATAAAATAAAATAAAATAAAATAAAATAAAATAAAATAAAATAAAATAAAATAAAATAAAATAAAATAAAATAAAATAAAATAAAATAAAATAGCAAAAATAAAATAAGCTAAAACGAATAGTAAAAAAGAAAAAATTTAAATTAATATAAAATTATATTAAATTAAAATAATAAAAAATTAAATAATTCAAATAAATTTTTATGAAGTGAAATTTTATTAACTTAAATTGAATTAAATAAAACAAAATAAAGCAAGCTAAATGAAATAAAATAATATATTTTAAGCAAAATAAAATCAAATAAAATAATGTGATACACAAAAAAAAAATAAATTAATAAAAATTAAATCAATTAAAAAAATAAAATAATTAATTAATTAAATAATTTAAATAATAATATACTCGTAAAACCCATAAAAATATATTAAAATATTATATAGTTAAATGTAATAAAATAAATAAACATATTATAAAATAAAACAAAATTTTATTAATAGACTTAAATAAATTAAGCTAGAAAGTTATACACTCATCTATTCTGAACTGTTCTTAAAGCCGTGCTCACACTTTGAACAATCTTGTATCGCAGCTGGTTCTTTTTTTACTTATATTCGCTTCTACATACACGCACATATCGATCGCTGTTAATTAATCGAACAATATTTTTCCGCTTTACCGTTAAATCACCTCGTTTGCTATAACTAAGCCAAAGCGAAAAGTGAGTCGTTAAGCAAAGGAGAAAATAAAAGAGAGAAAGAAGATTTCTGTTGAAAAGAGTAAAAGAAAACCGGACGTCGGCGATATGTTTGTAGTAAGCTTGGACGCCAATTTTGATCTCCAATCCAATTGGAGGCACACTTATTTAAAACAAACCTATGCAATGCCTCAAATGTCTTTATTATTATTCAATTATGTGAACAATGACAAATTCACAATTCACAATTCAAAATTATGCATTCAAATGCGTAACAGTTTCACACCTTCGCATGCAACAATTTACGCGTGTTGCAAGTTGCAAGTGGCAACAACCAAAATGCCACGAAAAAAACTTCAGCAACATAACGACGAGCTATTTAGGTTACAGCATACGAACGAGTGCAGAAAGACACGAAACCCAACACCACTCAAGGCAGAAAACAAAAAATAAAAATACATAAAAGTATATATACATATATATATATAATAAAATGAAAATTAATTATAAAAAAAACTAATGCAACGATTTACAGCTTTCATACACTCACATGCACACCAATGCGTACATACGTGTATGTATATGTGCATGTATGCAATTATAACACTTGCGTGCATACAAAAGCGGAACCAAATAAAAACACGTATGTAGTAACCGTGTAAAAAGTGTGTCAAACGCCTGAGCGAATTCGCTGCTGCCTGCCTGCTGGCTGCTGCACCGGCAGCCGAAACGGTTGGTGTTGCATGCAACAGGAAAAGTAAACTTGAAAACGCAGTCATGCAGGTTTGTGGCAAGTTGACATTGCAGGTTGGCGCAGCTGCAGCTGTTGCCGTCGCATTTCTGCTGCCAGCGGCAATCATTGTCTTCGCCATCGTCACAAGAGTCGCACATTTTCATTACTATTATTTTTTGTCTTTATTTTTTATTTAAGATTCTGTTTGTGTGTGTGTGTGTGTGCGTGGAAATGAGATTACCCAGTGGGCGGTTAAAATTTTCGCACCGTTGCATGAGATAACAAGTTTCATGCCTCAGGCACATATATACTTGTGTTTGTAGTAGTGTGTGTCTTGCTGGAAAGCAGGTTTGTCGTTGCAATCTTTTGTTTGTTTGTAACCAATTGATTGACTTTAGATGTGAATCGGTTGCATTAAATTCATCAATAAAGATAATATTTTCTATTATGATTTACATACATATAAGTACAGCCTATTGCGTCAGCAAAAACAGTGGTTTTTTAGTTCAAAATACAGCCACAAAAGAATTATTTGAAAAAAAATTTAGAAGTTATGTATATTTTTTTAGACTCAGCGTGAGTTTGAGTTCCCAACATGGCCAATCAAGTAGAATAGATGAGTCTTTTTTTAAATATCCACTGAATACTGCCAGGTTACCTATATTACGGTACAGGCGATACAGTAAACTCAGGCAAGGGACCACCAAAATCGGGAAATTTTCACAATAATTTCGTCTTTATACCGGAGAATGTCCTTCGCTTGCAAAACTTTCCATCTTCCGAAACGGTTGATTCCTTGAAAAACATTTCTATTGGAGTTTTTAGTGTTCCACTCATTTTACCATTTTTCATTTTTTATATTGTAGATTTTTTAGCTCTTTTTTTTTTGCTTGGTTGGAGTTCGGAATTTGGTAACGAGCCTAAAAACCCACACTCTGGCAATCTTTTAACAATCCACTTGGCCAATAAAATATTGCGACAAGAAAATCGTTTTTCATAAATAAAAAAAATAAAAATTCCGTCACACTTTTTTCTATCTTTCAGCAAATGTCAATAAGCAAACCAATAACAATAACAACAGCATGCATTAATATAAACTTGTTAGGCAATTGTTATTGCTGTTGTTGTCATTTTATATTCTTGTTAGACTTTAAAGCGTTCGCTGGCTGGCTCATTGCTTCATTCTTTTGTTTTGTTCGTTGCGGTCTCAACGCTCACAATGCTGAGCTTGACCCACTGACTTAGTAGCCCAACTCGTCGCTGGTGACTTTGGCAGCTGTGAAATACAACAGCAACAACGGCGCGACAGCAACAACAGAAATTACTTATGAAAATAGCATAAACAAAGTGGTCGATAGATAGAAATAACAACAACAACAACACAGTAGCGACAAAGAACTTTACAACACAAATTTATTGACAAAACCTGATCGCTTGGCACTCAGCCACAGATATGATCTCTTTGGTGGCAATGACAGCGATTTTCTGTGGTTACGATGTGTGCTATAGGCAATGACAATGGCATTGGCAATGGCAGTGACGGACGCGGCAGCGAAGCAGCATCAAATACAGTTATAATAGAGCGCTGTGGGTACAGCAAGTGTTGTACTTTTCTTTTTGGCTTCGAAGGCTTTTGTGCGCTTGCCGAATCAATTAATAACTTTGAGTGTGGCTAAAGGGAATTACTGGTATTCGGAGAAGAAGGAATTTAAAAGAAATGTCAACAATTCTAAGTGAGCAGTACAATGAGAAATTGTTTTTTGAAGTGTGTGTAAAGTAACTTATGATCGAATTAATAGCTATTTTTTGCGCTCAGTGGAAAAGAGAGACGAAAACTATTAGCCATTCATAGAAATTATGCTAAAAGAGGCTTAGAATTTTTAAAACTAATATTATTATTAGCAGCTTTACACTCTCTCAAATTTTTCCCCTCACTGTTTTGCGATCATTGAATAGCATCAGATGCGGGCTGGTGGCACACGACACGTACCTCAACTGGCTGCTGCTGTGCCATGGCTTTGGTTGGCAGTGAAAATGACAACAACGCGTGACTTTGATCTCTACTGATTGTTGTTTGCTAAAAGCTTTTATGAAAGATTTATCTTTCAATTCGCCAGCTGCTTAGAAGTTCATTATGTACGATTTATCGGACTACCTTTTGACTGTACTTAAGAAAAAGTATGATTTTATCATTTTATTTTGTATGGTTATTTTGTTTAAGCGAATATACATAAGAAAAAATGTTGGTAGATTCAACAAGTGTGTCGTCTTTGTGTTTAGAGTTAAATGAAAAGGTAGCATCGGCACATCGCACTGTATCAATCAAACCTTTAGCAGTAATAATAAGCAGAAGCATTTTCATCGATCTGAGAGACCAAGGAAGTTAAGAGATAAGAAAGCAAACCCTATAACAGTGGCAAACTAGAAAACCCTGACCGCTGGTCGGTACAACTTAAAACAGTCATTAAAGTATGAAAGTGGAAGTTTTTCTTATATATAAAAGTCTTCTTCTTCACTTTGAACTCCTACTAAGCGGTTTTGTGGTTGTATTCAATAGCATTCGAGAATGCTTTAAAATGAATTTTTTCCCGAGATATGAACCAGGTACCGATTTATTTGATAAAATATATTTCCGGTCGAGCTAATCAAATATGGTGGTGAAGAACTGACAGATGCGTACATCAGCTTCCTTGCAAAATATTACCAGATAAAAGCAGTCTCCATGATTGGAGCCTAAATGTGTGGAAGCAGAGAAAGTGGAAAACCACCACTACGTTGGACAGAACAGCGAAAATAAAAAAAAAAACTTAATGGCGCGCTGTTATTAACTCGGCGTTGTGTACTGCCATTCGGAATGCCCGGGTTAAAATCCTAGTATGCCCAACATCCAAAAGTTTTAGAAAATTAAATTAAATAAAAAAACAAGTTAGATTTTCTAATTGTGTTTGCCCCTCGGCAGGGAATGTCCACCCCTCCGAGTGTATTTCTGACATGAAAATCAAAAGCTCCTCATAAAAAAACCTTTAACCGTTCGGAGGCGGCAGTGGAAACTGTAGGTCCCTCCATTTGTTGGAAAAACATCAAGACGCAAAACCACAAATTCGAGGAGGAGCTCGGTAGCAAATCGCTTCAGCCACCCTGAATTAATACTAAAGTAGATTTAGGGTGGACGATAGTTCTTTATAAGAGAGTCTTTTTGTTACGTATATAAGATAAGTTTGATGATTAAATGGTTTTTACCATAAGCCATGTGCTTTTCGGAACTATTTAATTTAATTTTTAAAATAAATTAATAAGGTTTGTATTTATTTAGGAACGACTAAACATTTTTTACGAAAAATTTTAAATTTTCAAACTAACTAACCTTGAGCTAACTCAAAATAAAGTAGAAAAAATATTAAAAATAATATTTTTATTCAGATATGTGCTAAAAGAGCTGCTCTGGCCAAGTGAAATTTCTCACGCCACTTGAGTTTTGAAACCGTTATTTCCATTTATTTATTTACTCAACTATTATTTAGAGAAATCCGACATTATTTCAATAATATATCGAATTTTTAGAGTACACAATTATTTATTAAATATAATTTTCAAAAAACAAATTTATATCTTTTTTTTCAAGAACTTTTTCCCATGATTTAACATTCAACATTTTCAGTCGTACAAAAAGGTGTCGAGTGCCATTGTCCAACAACATTTAAGTGCCCACAGAAGTACTTGTTGTATTTAAACAAACAACGCAGCGTTAAAATGGCAATTAATATTTTTTTGCTCATAAACAACCAATAATGGCAATAAAAAATATGAAGTTATAAAAAGTCATAATAGCGCAATACCCGAAGCGTCACTATCACTTTCTTTCAAGCATTATATCAGCAAATTAATCATAAAAGAAAAAATTATAGCAAATCATTCATCACTTGAGGGCACTATTTGCACATACGTGTACGCAAATTCAACCGACGAAGAAGAAAACACTAATATATCAAATTGTAGCAATAACTGAAAATAAATGAAAATTGTTGTTGCTTGCATTATAAAGAAGTTCGCAAAGAAAAATGTAAATGCCCAGTCGTGTGGCCTGCTGTTTGCCATAAAAATAGCTCGCCACTGTTGGCCGGCAATTAAATTCTTAATTTCCGTTTACTCCCTCTCTTTCGCCGCACATTCATTCGAGCATATTTAGCATTCTACGCCAGCAGCTTGCCGGTCAGTAACTTTCACTTTATCGCTTGTAAAAAAATCTCCAGCAGCAACAATGTGCAGATGCGTCGGCAGTAAGTGTTTGTTTGTGTTCGTGCATGAATGGCTTTGTGTGCGTAAAACAATTTGCGCGCGTAAGCAAAAACGTAAAATAAAAAAAAAATGGACAGCTTGCAATTTACTTTCGTTTTGGCTGGGCTGGGTCGGTGTAAAGTGAAATGCCGAAAGTGATTTTTGTGTTTTTCCCTCTGCTTGTGGTTTATCAGTAAGCGCATTGCGAAAACAATTTCCCTTTCGTTTCATTTACGGCTCAATACTAATTAAACTACGTTAATTTTTCCAGCTTTTAAAGCCCTTTCACTTACGTTGAAGCACAAAAAAGAAATGATTTATTAATATATTATCATTCTATTAAACTGTTACCGTTAAACCAACACATTTTTATATTTTATTTTTTGTTGTATTTTAATTAGCATTGCGTTAATTGCCTTTCAATACACAAATGTGGCACGGCTTGGCGCATCAACCACTCCAAGTTTGAACAGTCAATCCATTAAGTCTGTCTTTCTTAGCCTAATCGCATCGCTTTCCTTCTTCAATTATTCACATTGCATTCGTTATGGAAAATTTGTAATTGGGTCAATTGCGCACGCGTCGATAATACATATATTTACAATATATGTGATCATTAATGTTAAATGCTTAAGCCGATGAGAGGTACACACATATGTTCATATACGAAGAACTGAAAATATCTGAAAGTAATCTCCAAGAATTCTTTGGCAGTTTGAGCCCATAAATCGTTACATAAAACGACACTCTTCAACCCAATATATTCACCTGCAAGACGGATACATTTTCAGATCGTTCAATTTATTTATTTATACGAGTACTCTCTCATTTAAAAATTGTTTTCTCTTTTAACCTCGAAACTCGCCGAAACTACCTCCTTGATTTCATCATCGGTGACAAATTTTTTTCCCTTCAGCACTTTTTCATTTTTGAAAATAGATAATAATCACTCGTACCCTGGCCTGGGCGGCTCTTGTGGACGAGGAGTGTCTTTGAGGAGCCGTGTGCTTGAGAATCCGAGTCGATTTTTTAATTTAAACCACGTTGTATACCCAAATCCTTCACACTCGATCAGTGGCACTTTCCAGAGATGTATGCGTGTAATCCGCGAGTATGTATGAGCAAAGGCACATACCACTGGCAATATTTGGAAACAAGATCGTCTGCAAGTAAAGCTAATAATTATTGCAATAACTAAATTAGGTAAAATCATTACAATAAAGAAACTGCTCGAATAATTTAGTGAATCTTTTTTAACATTCCATACGAACCCCAAAGATTTGAGAAATCAACGAAGTTAATTCACATAACCGATTCAATATTTATTGAGCTCTAAAAAATCTTAAAATTAAAAATATTAAATATAAAAAATTCAGTTGAAATAAAAAAACGCCAAATTAAAACATTTGAACAGTTAGGTAAATATCGAAAAAATTTTAACTAGCAATTAATAAAATTAATAATTGTTGGGTTTATTAATTAAATTATTCTAATTTAAACGAAATAAGGTTTTGAAATATTCCTATAAATTAGAATTTAAAAAATAGTAGAAAAATTTGCACAAAAAAATTAAATAATAATTCAAAAAACATGAATCTTCTATATCTGAGTAAATACAAATAAAACCATCACAAAATGAAGTTAACAAGCGCTCAAATCATTAATAAAAGACCATCAAAAAAGTAAACTAAAAGTTGAAAATGAACCACAACGAAACCCCTTTCACTAAGCCACTTGTCACACTTGTACATAACTATGTCTATATATCACTTAAAGAGATTAATGTTTGAGTACATCTTC
Organism: Ceratitis rosa; assembly: GCA_037013455.1. Taxonomy (NCBI): domain Eukaryota; kingdom Metazoa; phylum Arthropoda; class Insecta; order Diptera; family Tephritidae; genus Ceratitis; species Ceratitis rosa. The sequence goes on along the minus strand of JAWMAG010000406.1, from coordinate 14,545 downwards.
GGCAGCTGCTTGTCAGTGGCGACTAAGTGCGAATGGTGGGACACAAAGTGTAATAAATAATATTATATATTGACTGAGTTCAAAAGACTTGTCATGGAAATTGACAAATCTGTTGACTGACTTGAACAAATTAATAGTTTTTAGGTATTTTTGTTTGAAAAAAAGATTTTTCAAGTGAAAAAGTATGTGAAAAAAAAAATTATTAAACTTTGCAAGCTTTTTGTCAGCACCGTCTACCAAAGTAAGATTTGTTTCTGAAGCAAATGTTTCATGCCCAAAAAATTTAAAATGTTTTATTTTTTTTTCTTTGCATTCAAAATTTTAGTTTATCTTAATTAATTTTTTTTTAATTTTTATGTAAGGTTTGTAGATAGGTGACCTTCTCGTATGTAATTCCTACACTCAATTCAAAGGTTGCCCTTTATATTTCGGGATCTGGTAACCCTAGTGTGGCAATCTAGCAACTGACAATTCTATTGTGAAGTTTCACGTTTACGATCGCTTTTTGTCTTGTTTATCGTAACTTAAAATATTTATCTCAGCCAAAGAATGGAATTAAATCACAAACAATTTTCCGCGATTCTTTTTCCCAAATTCATCAATGAACTTAAATCAATTTTTGCGATGTAGCTCCGTGAAGGAGCAGTGTTTATCGATGATATGGTGAATCCAACCGAGGTGGAAAGTCGTTCCAAGAAGAATTTCGTGAAAGTCGTCCAAAATCAGTTGCTGTTTCAAAAACTATTGATCCTGGGCGCAAACCGTTGTAAGGTCGTCATGTGACCTATCATGAGATTGAGACAACCACAGGCATTAGTGGGCAATCATACATTCAGTTTTGCATATACATTTCACTGTAAAATAAATTATTCACTATGGATCCCACACAGTTTGTCAATCGCTCAAAAAAAGGCTCCTGTCACTTAGTCGAGAGAAATGATACTTGTTTTTTTTTTTTTTTGAAAAATGGACAACACAGAACAATCTGTTGTTTTTCAAGAAATCAGGAAAAACAACCGCCAAAGACGGATCACTCTTTAACACGACAATGCTTGATCTTCTTGGAGAATATTTTCAAAAACTATAAAACGATTTTCTATTATTAATATTGGGTTTTGTTCACCAATCCTGAAAAACGGACGGAAACCCTCGTAGTATTATCACGATATTCGTAATTTCAACCGATATGACTTCCTAACTCATTCGAGTTCGATTGTTAATGAAAAGCGCTAATTTCATTGTACATCTCCTTTACTGTAAGACACATTCTAATAATTTCACCTTACAGTATTGTCAACACTGACGAGTCTTTGCTTGGTGTCTTTGCTTTTATATACCCAGCTGTTGTTCGTATTACAACATGGAAGGTTCTGTAACAAATGTTCTCGAAATCCAACATTCTAAATCTCACTAGAAGATTATCAAATATGAAAAACGATTCATCAAATTAAAAACGTTGTAGCCTCTGAGCCTTTAAACACTTTAATATCCCAATACTTTTTTCCAATTAATTCGTTTTTCAAACATTTTGAACTACCTGAAGCAATTTTACTATCAGCTTGGCAGCCGCGGTAGCCGAGTGGTTAGCATTGCGAACTGCTATTCGGAAGCCCTGGGTTCAAATCCTGGTACGACCCACATCCAAAAGTTTTAGAAAATTAATTTAGATAAAAAATAAGTTAAATTTTCTAATTACAGTCGCCCCTCGGCAGGGAATGTCAACCCCTCCGAGTGTATTTCTGACATGAAAATCAAAAGCTCCTCATAAAAAAACCATCAGCCGTTCGGAGGCGGCATTGTAAACTATAAGTTCCTCGATTTGTTCGAAAAACATCAACACAAATTGGAGGAAGAGCTCGGTCGAAAATCGCTTCAACGGTTACGAAGTACCAATTATAAATTTATATATAGGTATATTCGTATATGTATATATAAATATATTTATATATATATTAAGTTCCGCACATAGAATGTTCCTAGAATTAAACAAACTTATGAGTTTATAAAATATTTGTTTCTGCGCCAATGGATTAGTTTCCCTTTGCATGATTGAACTCACTGGATAGCTGAATTCGAGATAAACTGAATTGGATTATATAATGGCAAGTGATCAGAGCTTTGATGAATTAGGAAGCGCTTTGTGAAAAAGTAATTGAAATAAATAAAAAATCTTCTTTCAAGTTTCTTAATTTCTATTAAGAATATGCTAACTGTAACTTTTGACTTTGTTGCTAATCTGATCTCTCTCTCTATCGCTCCTTCTTTTTCCAGAGGGCCGCAAATTATTCGGCGGCTATCGGATAACACCGAAACATTGTCGGGCCACGAAAACGTTAGCCACAAATGATCCACGTAAAAATGGTCCCACGATATGTATGTTCAATCACGAGTGCGCACAGCGAAACGGAGAAGTGGTCGGCGCTTGCATGGATGGTTTTCTCTTTGGTGCGTGTTGTCAAATACCCGGTGAACAAGATCTCGAGAGTACACTGTTGAATGACGCACAAAACTCCTATTACCAACAACATCAACAACAGAAATTGCAAGATGAGTATGGCGGTGCCAATCAGGCGGTGGCACAATCCTACGAGATATACGGCGAGAGTCAACAACAACATTCGCAAGAGACCAAATACACTCCACCCACATTCAAGCCAAAACCAAAACCGCAACGCATACAGAAGCCGCAACAACAACAACAACACAAATATAAGCCACAATTGCCGCGTCCCATTTATGGCGATGTGGCTGAGCCAGCATCCGACGAGGTGAAGCAACCACAGAATAGTTACACACAAACAAATATCGATAAAGTCTATCAACAGCTGGAGAGCAGCAGTGCTACCGTGAACTCATACGAGGCGCAGCACTCACAGCACGAGGAGGCGCCCAGCAACAAGTACCAACAATCGCAAGAGTCGGTGCCCAATGTCAGCACTCAGTATGTAATGGAATCGCTGGAAAGCGCACAGCACGAGTTACGTCCGGCAATTGGGCCCACGGCTTCTTACTATGACAGTCCACAATCTATACAAGCGGATAGTCAGCAGGAGGACCAATCACAGCAACAACATGAGGAACAACAGCAGAAACTACAAGAGCAACAGGATCAGCAAGAAGATAATCAAGATACTTCAATCGAAGGTACACTCCACTCAGGACCAGTTGAATCGGCTAGTGTAAGCTCTGACTCGAGCCCACAATCCTCCAGTGTCGAGTTGGAAATTGATTCGAAACCAGATCTAGTTGCTGCACATTCACATATGGTACAAGAATCCAAACCACGTCCTGTGCAAGTTCCTTTCACTACTGCAGCTCCGGCGTTGAATGACGATTTTGTACTGGATCTGCTGAGCACAACCCTGCCGCCACCATTAGACGATGATCAAGTCTCTCTCACAACAACTGGTTTACCTATGCGTATAGTTAACGGTCTCACCGAGCCGAATAGCTCATCGGAGTCTAATTCTTTCGAAGATTTGTCAGTAACACAAAATCCACTACAAGATAACGATGAAGAAGCGAATACGACCGAAGAAGACTTCAGAGTTACCGAGACTCAAGAGCAACAAACGACCAGGCCACAATCCAAACCACGACCACAACAGCAACAGAAACCGCGTCCACAAGTACAAGTGTCTCGTCCACAAGCACAGGCACAGCCTATGAGGACCCAGCAAACACAACAACAACAGAAACAAAAACCTCAACCTCAGCAGCAACAACATGGCACTGGTTCACATAACCACAATCATCTGATACTCGATGTCGCAGAGTTCACACATAGCGATATTACCCATCCGGGCGCCGATGCAGACCTCATTGAGGATGATCTGCAATTCTCGACAGGCTATGGACCCCAACCAGTATATTTGGAGGCACCTGCGCACCAGCCATCGCCCATCAGCTATCAGCCATCCACCACAACAACAACTACACACGCCTCCCTCGCACCAAAAGATAAGTATGAGTTGGTGCAAAGTGTCGTGGATGAACAGTCCAGCAAACAACCACCCATCACTTATGGCGAGCCCACAACCGGCACCTCAATCACAACACATGTAGACTCAATCGAATCCATAATCCTCCAATTGAACGGCACAACGAATCATGGACCCACTTATAATATCGTTAATCAGCAGCAACCCCAAACGGTCTCATATGGCGCAGAAGCAGACACCTCAGCAAGCAAATATGAGCCAACGAACAGCGGGCAACATTATGGCCCAACAACAGTAACCGTGCCAGTAACTACCGGAGGTTCATATTATGGTGCTGGTACAACAAATTACTATGATGAATTAGAAACAAAACGTCCCGACGATTATTACACGGAGAGTGAACAACAAAATGCTCAAGACTACTCACCAGTTACAGCTCAAGTTCCTGCTTATTTAGAGCCTGTCAAAAACAATTTAAGTGCCGCCCCAGTTACGCAACAGCAGCCAGTGCATTCCTATGTATCCAAACCTGCCGGATCAACCGTCGACAAACAGAGTTCAACGACAGCAGCCAACTATGCTGAAGACGCTGCCGCTGCGTTGGACGAGCACACCATGCCTGCTAATAATTACAACGATGCATTGCAGTCTGCATCCCACCAAACGCATGAGTTTAACAAAATGCCTGCTTACGGTATTGCATACCCCGTGGATATGTCACAGATTGAGGGAGAGGGTAATATAGTTCCCGAGGGAGCCAGCAATTATGGTGTACAGCACGCATCCACACAGGGATCCTCTCAGGGATCGATAGACAAGATAGATGAAGCACAACTAGAAGAGAGCAGCTACGGTGTACCAGTTATCGCTGGCAAGCCGCAACGCCCCACATATACCGGTGTTGTGAATACACAAAACTACAATGGACCGAAAGTGCCAACAACAATCGTATATAATGACGTACCGCAGGAAGTGTCTGTCTCTTCGCATACCACGAAAATCCAAGACCTCCAATCGGCTTCCCCAGCAAACCACACACCCAAACCAGATACACTGATCACCACCCAGTATGTTGAAGAAAGCACGACGGCAGGGAAACGTCCCACTGTTAGCAAAATACCGACGGCATCGGCCACCACACCCTCGCAACCTCGTCCACAATACAATGCCAGCCCCACTGCTGCAACAACTGCTCGGCCAATTTCCGGCATCATCACTTCGAGTGGTACTAGACCACGTCCTCGACCACGTCCAAAACCAAGTACCGCACGTCCAAATAATAAGAAGACTAAACCAAGTTCTGCCAAGAAACCTACGACTGCCAAGCCGGTCAACAACAGTCAAGTGCCTGCACAACCTGCTAACAATTATGGCGGCACTCAAGCTCAAATAAAGCGACCTTCGACCACACAGCCTTTGAACAATTATCAGGATCCCATTTACAACACCAAGAAACCCGCTCAACAGCCTTCGAATACTTACAACGATAAGGTCAATGAAGAGACCACATACGTGCAGAAACCAGCGCACGTCTCATACACCCAGCCGCAACAACCGGCTAAAAAACCAACAAAGCAATCAACCAAGCAAACTGTGAAACCACCAGTGAAGCAACCCGCGAGCACATACCAACATAATAAACCGACCTATGTCAAGCGTCCAACGGTGTCTCCTAAGCCGAGCAATAGCTATGTTAATCCCGGTACAAACACGTATAATGCGGAACCAGTCTACCAAAGACCTGAGCAACATCCCACTTTCAATGAGGAGACTGTGACACGAAAGCCAGCGACACAGCTTACGAATTCATACAACGATAATGTTTACGGGTCCACTTCGGCTACTCGGAAGCCAGTAGTTTCTGCCTCAAATCTTTACGAAGAGCAAGTAGAAGATCATAAATCCCCTGCAAATGAACAAGACTCCCAAACACCAATCGACACTTATGGCCAGGATACGAAGCTAACCTCTGAAGATTACGGCCAAGATTACGACAAACCGGATCCTGTCTACGACCAGAACATCAAAGTTCCTCAGCCTGCTTTCGAGTCCGACGCTTACTACCCCGCGCCACAACCACTTGCCGGTGCTACAAACAAACCGGCAATTATACGCAAGCCAAGTGTTGAGTCAGCAGCACCCACAACATCGCGGCCTTCGACAACATTCATTTACCATGATTCCGAAGTGCCACCACTTATCTCAGCGGATGATAAGTTGGATTCCTTCGTACAGGGTACTGTGCAATCTGAAAATAGCGCCAAACCCATATTGAGTCAATCGAACTACCCACCTCAATATGCGGAGCGTCCACAATACAACTATGTACACAAAAAACCAGGCTTCGTGAAAGTGACTTCCAAGCCAATAACGACCACTAACGGTGTTATTACCCCGAAACCAACACTCTTTACGCTAGTCACAAACAGCGATTGGCCGCAGCGACCAAGCGTTGCTGGCGCAATCTTCAACGATAATGCATACCCACCAACGACGCCATTGCCCGCCTTTAGCAGCACCTCGTACATCTACAGTCCAATAGTGACGCGTCGTCCTGAGCTAGCAATAAATACACCCGAATATGTTGGCCTGCCGGCAGTCACAACCAATGATTTCGACGATCCTGGCTACTATGGTGCACATAATGTTGGACAAAATGCTCACATCGGCGTACACCCGGCGTTCACACAATCTGTCGCCGATACGGAATATGGCGTTCCTTCGGATGATCGTCCCGCTTTCCCAGGTTACTATGGGCCAACACCGACCTACCCACCTTTCCCAATCCCTGGTGAAAAGGTTGGCGCACCAGTCGAGGAAGAGACCTATACATCGCCCAACGACTTTGTAAACTTCCCTCCTGTACGCAATCCAAATCTGAACATGTCCGCAACATCGAGCGCCGTCACCACCGATTTGGAGCTCTCGACACCCGCCTTCGTTGAAGATGGCGTGCTCAAGGACAAAATGAATACCTTGGTGCATAAGATTGTTGAGTCACTGCAGGGTAACTTCGACGCGCTTGCCGATATGATCGACGACGTGAATAACACGGCACCAGCGGCACCCGTCTCAACATATCAAGCCGCTGGCGCTGGCGCTGGCGGAGCGGCAACAACACGCAAGCCTACAAGGAAACCAACGCGCATAGCAACACAGAAACCAACAACAAGACGCCCAGCGACACGTGTAACCTCCAAACAACCAACGCGTAGACCAGCTACGACTACCAGAAGACCTGCCACCCGACGTCCAACTACGACTACACGTAGAACAACAACGCGCAAACCCACACGTCGGTTAACCACAACAACGACTACAAAACCAATTGCCGAGGATGAATTGATTGACGAGGAGGACGAAGAAGATGTTAATCCCGCGGACAATGAGATCGGAGGTGATCAAGATGACGCTTTACCTGGCGCAGGTGGACGCAAATTTAGTAAGTACTCGCCGTTATCCAAGCGGCGGCTATAGATTTTACTTTGAGTTTTTACTTTTGTGTTGAATTAGTTTGCCATGCATAGAATCCGAAACGACTCTGTTTCTTTTTCTTCTAATTTGTCACCACCCACTTACACTAAAACGTCCCGCGCTCACCCTCTCACTTCCCCAACCTAACACAATCCTTTCACCCCCTTGAATGACCACACACTATGCAAAACACGCCCGCACGCACGCGTCATACACTCATATCCCACTTGTTCACACATGCACACATATACACTCATCGGCAAATTATTTGTACTTGCACACGCAATCTCTGTAAAAAAAACCGCTTGCACTTCATAACCACCTCTCCACCGAACTCCACCTTTGCACTCACGCATACACATAAATCCCTACATGAACTACTGACTTCATACTCACAGTGCGTCTGTTCAACCAAATATACGCCCTCCTTTAAAGAGTTTTACTTTGTAAAACTATTAAATAATATACCTTCTTTTCCTTTGAAAAATCATCTTACTTTCTATTAACCTTAATAAGATTCCCAAACACGACCTTAATCCCCAGCTTCCCTCATACAATTTACAAAATACTTGCCTTCACCTGAACTTGCCTATTTTTAGCCACCTTCATTGATCAAACAATTTTATGCATGAAGTCATTTGCCTTGGTCTTTACTTGCCCTTATAATCACTCAGTCGCCCACTTCATTCTAGCATCCCATCAAACCCATCTTAAAAGTCTACTTCGTCCTACAAGACAAAGCTCTTTGTTTTATTTTAACCCCATCCTAACCATTGACATCCCAAACACTCTGACGTTCAATACAATATACCACCACAATCACATTGCCATCACCACATCCACCACTATCATTACGACGAATGGTATCGCCACATACCCAATACCACCGAACCATGGTCACCTCGCAAAACACTCATCTATGCTGTTGCTATACTCTCCCTTTACCTCCTAACCTCACATTTCACTCCCCATCGACAGAATGCGGCGTACGGCCACACATCAAATCTGGTAGAATTGTGGGCGGCAAAGGCTCCACATTCGGCGCTTACCCTTGGCAAGTGCTCGTACGCGAATCGACATGGCTGGGCCTCTTTACGAAGAATAAATGTGGCGGTGTTTTGATAACGAATCGTTATGTCATCACAGCGGCGCATTGTCAGCCGGGGTGAGTAGAAGATAGTGGCATAAAAATCATGATAAAATAAACTGTTAAGAAAATTTCAATATTTTAATACAAATTCAATTTAAATTAACATAATTCCACACACAGCTTCCTGGCCTCATTAGTTGCTGTTATGGGTGAGTTCGATATCTCAGGTGATTTGGAGAGTAAGCGTGCTGTTACGAAGAATGTTAAACGGGTTATTGTGCATCGCCAGTATGATCCGGCGACTTTTGAAAATGATTTAGCGCTGTTAGAGCTCGAGAGTCCAGTACAATTCGATACACATATAGGTAAGTTCAAAGAAAGGAAGAGTCTCAAATATTCGCCAATGCGTAGGCAACATTTTACTTCATCACCTAGTTGCGATGCAAAAAAGCAAAAGCCTACAATTGGCATACCAGTTAATAGCAAGCAAAATTATTCGCCTAATAATCGAGAATAAATTAATATTTTATGTTTTTTTTATTTTAATTTAATTTAATTTTAATTAATTTTATTTTATTTTATTTTATTTTATTTCATTATATTTTATTATATTTTATTTTATTTTATTTTATTTTATTTTATTTTATTTTATTTTATTTTATTTTATTTTATTTTATTTTATTTTATTTTATTTTATTTTATTTTATTTTATTTTATTTTATTTTATTTTATTTTATTTTATTTTATTTTATTTTATTTTATTTTATTTTATTTTATTTTATTTTATTTTATTTTATTTTATTTTATTTTATTTTATTTTATTTTATTTTATTTTATTTTATTTTATTTTATTTTATTTTATTTTATTTTATTTTATTTTATTTTATTTTATTTTATTTTAATTTATTTTATTTTATTTTAATTTATTTTAATTTAATTTTTATATTTTATTTTATTTGATTTTATTTATTTTATTTTATTTTATTTTCTATTTTATTTTATTTTTTTTTACTTTATTTTATTTTCTTTTTTATATTATTTATATTATTTTATTTTACTTAATAGTAATAAGAGAATGTAAGGAAGAGAAATTTCTTTTGTAAGGATGAACTCTACCTCGAAATACCTGCTTTTATTCGTTCATTCAGAGTATTTTGTGTGTATGTACATAGGTTTGTACAATATAATAATTATGAAATGTATTGTAACTTAAGGCCCACCTCGCACAGACACCATAACACAACCACACACAATTCATCGGTATTGATTACTTTGTGTATGAACAATAAAACATTTGTCTCCATGTACGAGTATAAAAGGATTCAACGGCTTTATATCAAAAGTAGGAAAGAGGAAAGAGAAGTCACCTTATGCATACATGAACCTTTGAAGGAGGACTCTTGTACTTGAATGTGTTTGTGGTCTCACTTTGTTTCGCGTACTCCTACACTAACATGTGACAGAAAATAATAAATTTAAAATCAATTTATCCTTAAAGCAGTCACCATAGTTTTCAAAGGCTGTGATAATAAGTTGAATATTATTCACAAATTATATGCACAAACACAAAATTTCCTGGAAAGGTTCCCTTTGGCATAAATTAAAATATTCTTTTTCGTGGAATTTTAATTTCCTTTGTGGAAAGATACAGCCTTTTTGTGCGTAAATTTAAATTAATTATAAATATATGTATATGAAAAGCAAGTAAGCAATCACCTTTGATTATACATCTTATTCAATTAAAATTTCATTTAAAAATGAAGCATAATAAATATTTTCAGGCATAAATACAGACATATTTTGCAAAAGATGAAACTACTGGAAACTCATAAGCATTTATGTATTTTCAATAATCGCATGATTCTTGAAGGTTTTCATTCCTATTTAAAACATAATAAATATATTTTCAAATTAAATGATTAAAAGTGTTTATGTTGAAAAAATCTTCAATTTCACAATATATTTAATATTATCGAATTATAAATACAACTTTTTGGAATATGTTAGTCCGTGGTCCAATTCCTTTAATTTTTTCATATTTTTCTTGTTTGGCCGAAGACAAATCCGAATTAATATGAATCATCGAAATCAGCCCAAGCCTTCTTTAGTTGTAAGCGTAGTAATTAATATCAATTTCCTTTGGATATAATATATAGATTTAATATTATTTATTTAATTCTTTATTTGTAAACTTATTTATGTATTTACTACTTATACATATATTTATTTAATTATTTTTTTTATTTTTTTACTTTTTAATTTATTCATAAAGAATGTAATTAAAGTGTCAATTTACTTATTAATTACTTATTTATCTTTTCTCAATTATTTTTTTGTTTATTTAAGATAACATTTATTTGTAAAGAAAGAAGGAGAAATGTTTAATTTGAAATGAACTTGAACTAATTCCACATCGAATAAACTCATTAATTCGCATAATTATAAGCGTTTAATTGCTTTCCTTTTCATCTTTCATCATTTTATAGTGCCGATTTGTATGCCCAATGACCAAGCAGACTTTACCGGCCGCATGGCAACAGTCACCGGTTGGGGACGTCTGAAGTATGGCGGCGGTGTGCCATCTGTATTACAAGAAGTTCAGGTAAATTGAAGGCTTGCAGAGTATGTTAATAAAATAAGCATTTTGTATTTATTTCCTCACGAACATCGTCACCTAGGTGCCAATTATCGAGAACAGTGTGTGTCAAGAGATGTTCCACACGGCGGGGCACAACAAAAAAATATTGAGCTCATTCCTGTGCGCTGGCTATGCAAATGGGCAAAAGGACTCGTGTGAGGTAAGTGATTTGGTTCAGCACGCTTACAAAAAATTCTAACTTTAAAAAATAAAATCTTAAGAGTGCGCTGGAAAAATTAAATTCTATTCTTAAGCGATTTAGATTTAAAAATAAGTGTTTTTTTATATCAAATAAGAGCATATTTTTACAATTCAAAGCAGACTTTTTTTAATCAATACAATAACATCAAAATCCTCTTCTCTCCTTTACCTACGCACAATTCTGCAAATAAACTCTACAAATTTCCATCAAACAGGGCGACAGCGGTGGTCCATTGGTGCTGCAGCGGCCCGACGGTCGTTATGAATTAGCCGGCACTGTGTCGCATGGCATCAAATGTGCGGCGCCATATCTGCCAGGTGTATATATGCGTACGACATTCTACAAACCATGGCTGCGAAGTATAACGGGTGTCAAATAAAATCGTATACGACGTGCGTGGAACAACATCAACGCAGTGCAACGCAACGAAGTAACAATACCAACAACGTCATTATTTATATAATATAATATATACGAGTATACATACATACATATATGTATAATAAATATATTTTTAGTTAGGTATAAAAAGGTGTACGCGTAGGTAAACAATGTTAGTAAAAATAAATTTAAAAAATTAAGTGAAATTTGTGGAAATAACTGTTAAAGCAGCAACACAAAATTAGCGCAAATTGAGAATTAAAGTGAGCACAAGAGAAACATTAAAATCATTTAACGGCGGAACAAAAGGAACAAAAACGAAAGAAAAAATGCGAGAAAATTGAATTACTGACAGATGCGAACAAAAATGTTCTAAATGAATATCTTTTAGGCGCACGCATACAGCTGAGAGACTTAATTGATGATTGGAGTTATGCACTGCATTATCATTTATGTTTTGTTTTCAAAATGCGTCTAAAAATAGTAGCTGTCAGTTGGCAATCCTTCTTGCTGCTGTGCTAGCAGTTCTTTGTTTATAAAAACTTTTATCTTTTAACTTTTCACTTTTAAAGCATAAAATAATATATTAGCAAATGTAAACGTTTTATAATCGTGCACCTGGGATGTGGAAGGGGTAAAAAGAAGAAGAAGAAAAGTTGTGCCTAAGTAGTCTGAATGTCTGAATGTCTAAATGCAAATATGCAAAATTTGTTAGTTAATTCTACATTCAAACGATTTGATCATTTATTTAAACATTATCTTGTTTATTATTTATTTATTTTATATGTAAGCAACTATTTATTGTATACTTTTAAGCGACTACATTATTTATTGAAATATTTATTGATTATCTGATTAAATCCGAATCAGCTCCGCTTTTTATTTACGAAATTATTTATTGCAAAAAAAAAATTATTTGATTTTTGAAAATCGAAAAAATCGTTTAGAAATTTTAAAAATATAATACATTAATTAAATTATTAATTTATTTCTTTATATTAATTTATTTATTACTCACTACTACACCATCTCTATCGTCTCTCTAAACATTAACTTTTAATTCAACTAAAAACGCTGTTTAGAAGAATTCTTTGTAGCAAATATACTTTTTTCTTAACAAAATATTATACGAAATGGTGAAAGCACGAATTTAAGCTTAACTACTTTGCCTGTTTGAACGGTTTTGTTTTTAGTTAAATTGAATAAAAATATATATATAGTGCATATATATTTTATATATTAACTATTTCCACTTCAAAAAATAAAACGAACAAATAAAATATGACTAAACAATTATAATTAAATTTTAAACTAACTAAATATAATAAAAATAATTAAGTTTATCCATAAATATAAATTCAAAATTTTAAATAAATATTTAAAATTAAAATATATGTAAGTATAGCATTTAAATATTTGTAAAACAGAAACATGAAACACTTGTTTAGCAATATTTCCATATTTATTATTTATATACGAAATAATTGGAGATATTATAGCATAAAAATAGTAACAGAAAATACAAATAAATAGAGAAATTTAATAAAAGTGCATGTACCTATTTATTTTATTGAATAATGACAAGTATTGTTTTTGTCCGAAAATTCACAAACAGGAAATGAAAAGTGAAAAAGGGCGTTATCGAAATGCAAAACCAATCCACTTGCGTGTAAATCAAATCCTTTGTGGTCGTTTGACCTGTGGACAGGAACTCACGGCTCAAATCGAAGAACATAGTAAGCATAACCCTCAATGTTGGGCCTCTATTGTGATAATCGAACCTTATTTTCGGCGTCATATCCGTAAACCCATGATTCTTCAACTGTTATTATACGTTTCTCGAATGCTGCATCTTGGTTAAATTCATTTAGCGACTTCTGAGCAATTTCTATTGTATTATCCATAGTCAATACATGATCCAATCGATATGTAAACATCGTCAGCAACTTCTCTAATTGTAATTTGCTCATAGCTTTTTCTTTCACTTTTCCATATTTTCTTCGATTTCTGTTCGATCGGTTGTGCTACGGTGTCTTGGAAACACTTATTGCACTCGTAAACTCCAGATTTACTCAAGATAGGCTCACTACAAAGCTTTTTTAAACCACACTTTATTAAATTTGGATTCATTTATTTCCAAAATTGTATAGAAATTCTATTATTTGTTTCGTTTAACACGTTTAGCCTTCGTGGCTCTCAATTGAAAGGCAGCAATGAAAACAATTGAAAGCTTTATCTAACTTCAGTAGTATGTACATCAATACAACAAAAAAATCTTTGACAACCAGACTCTCCAAGCCTGCGACATCCATAAATTTCAACACACCCCGTATATAATTAAACTCATATGGAATTTGTGTGCACTCGTTTTATATACGGGCATAGCAATTCGTGTTATCATGAACAAATGCAATCCCTAACTATGTTTATATATTACGGTACATTTTGTTTTCTCAAGGTCGGACTATACCATAAATAAATATAAAATATGAATACCAAAAATTATTGTTTACATGCTATAAATACGAGTTCCTGAGGGCGCTCCAAAATGTCGATGATCATCAAACACAATTTGGCAACAGACGCTTTTTAACGGTGCTTTTTTAACCTTGTTTGTGCTATTTTTAGGAATAAAAAATAACTAAACATAAATAAAAGAGCAAATCCACCCCACTTACACTCACTGATACACACATATGCTCAGAACTGAGGCGCGTAGTAAAAAAGGGAAAAACCAATTTGGGATATCTGTTTCGAACATGTCAACAAAACATCGCAAAGCCTTTGAGTTTTTTTTCTGATTTTTATGCGTAAAGGCA